>ML808194.1:141537-173586 GCA_009831015.1 Picea engelmannii | reverse complement strand
AAGCAGCGGACCTATGCTCCACACGGGCCTCCCCGTCAGTTTCCTCATGTGATCGATCCCCACGGATTCGAGCTCGTCAAACGTATTAATAAGGATGCCTTGCCCGGCCTTTATGCTCCGGTTAATCTCCTCCCTAAAGTTGTCCCGCAAGGGATTCGAATCCGGATCTCGCATCGGCACGGCAAGGTCCGACTTGCGCAGCTTGAGGCCGAAGCTCAGCGCGGGGACCTCAAAAAGCTCGGTGTCTCCCTCCACGCTCTTTTGTGGCGTATAGTTCACGAAGGAGTGCATTACAGATATGCCGAACGCCCCGGACGTGTGGAAGACCACGGTGGGGATACCGAACTTGGCACCTGAGCTGTGAAGCCATCCGGTAAAGATGTCACTAATGATGCAAACCGGAGGAGCTTCGTTATTCTTATTCTTGTTGTTCGTATCATACATCTGTTGCTCCAGCCATTGTTCGAATGGCCCGGCCAGCTTGTGCGACGAAGCTACGAGTATGCGGGCGACATGACGGGGAACGTTGTCCCAGTTATCAATATCCAGGGGTACCCCTTCCATGGGAGGCATGGGCAGAGACACCAACCGGATGTTCATATTCGAATCCTGGACCTGAGGCTGGAGCCGTCTGACGTTTCCAGGTGTCGCTATATACGAAACCAGCAGGCCTTGAGAGGCTAGCAGCTTGGCTAGTTCCATGAATGGAATGAGATGGCCTTGCACTAATGCTGGAACGACCACTACATGGGGCTTTCTTTCTTCCATTGCAATAGTGCAATAATAACACCAGACTTGCTGCTGTAATACTGTAACGAGAGGAAAACAATCACAGGAATACAAGGAATCTTTAAAACCAAACCTGTTCGGATGGAACAGCTTTTTTTTCATTTGTCATATGAGAAGGGCACTCAAAGATTCCTCGATGTCCCCCGATGTGACATCTGGTGCGCTTGGTCTTTTGATTTGACTCGACGACCGATGATGATCGGAGCCGTCTGCATCGTCCGTAGTTATTGTAATCCCCGTTAGACCCACATTTTTACTGCCACCGTTTTAGTTAGTTCACGACCGTCAGATCCGTTCTACGACCATGGATCCGATCTGGGCCGTCCACCTGCGTTGGTATGTCACGGATGAGGTTTTGATGAATTGGATGGAACAGCTTCGGCCGTCGATTTGCCAAAAACTACCCTGGAACAGCTTCGGCCGTCGATTTGCCAAAGAGTACCCTCGGGGTTGTTCGGATGGAACAGCTTCTGTGGGCGGGCCGTCGATTTGGCAAGACTACCCTCGGGGTTGTTCCCACCGTAGATGCAGTGATGACAAATTATATCATCCAGAAATCGAAGCAATATCTAGAAATAGATGCAATAAAATCAGCCGGAAATCAATACAATATTATTTGGATAGCTCATGATTTCATGCACATATCTTTTATGTGGACATAAGGTTATTTTATTAGATGCAATAAAATCTTTGAAAACTGAGTATTGTAAATGGCTCAGTAAGAATTTAGATGGTCTCAAAACTGCTTTTTTTATTTTTATTTTCCTTTCAGCAAGATTTTCCTCAGCATAACAGTTGATATTAGTTTTGTATCCGAGTGATCAGCTCCTTAGTGAGCTGTACATTTCTGTTCTTCACATTTGTCAATGGCTACTCTATATCTATTTCGTTTTTGGATAGAAACAGTTTATGTAAAACATCTTATTTTTATATAATTTGGAGATAATTTTCTTCGAGAAAAGTCATCACCCTCTCGCTCTTTATGGAAGTTTTTGTCTTAGTTTGGAGTGTTGGTGTATAAGTTTACTTAGGACATATAGGATATGTTATCTTTCTTGGTTGTTTAGGGACAACTATTATGTGTTTCTTTGACTTGTCACTGGACTGGGTGAATTGCCCAACCAACTCTTTGTCTTATTATTCCAATAAATCTACCTTCATTAGTGTTGTTTCCTCTAAGCCTATTATAAATAGAAGAGCTCTTCATTATTATCAGAAAAACATATCTAATAGATCATTCTCTCCTTTATACAGGGTTGTTGGTCTTTACAGTTATCTTGTTGTGCCTCTGATATTATTTTTTCTCAATATCTACATGGTATCAGAGCTGCTCTGCAATACCCTTCTCATATTTTTACGAGATATTTGCATGATGTCAGATCTACAAGATATCTCCTTGGTAGGGTTTGTAAAGAGATGGTTATTTTTCCAACCAATTGATCTCTTCTAATCCTTTTTTCTTTGCTCAAAGCCATTTATTTGCTCACACCAGCGCCCTTCTCTTTAATTCATCACCGCCTCATCCCAGATCGACATGCACCACCCTGTTTGCAAATTGGCTAACCGCTCCATTCGAAATCCAAGATTTTTGTCCCACATCGGCTAACCGCTCCATTTCTAATCGCCTTGCTCCGTTGGATGACAATAGATCGCCCTAGCCTAGGCGTGAAATTTCCGACTGGGGACAAAAGATGTTTAGCTCATCGATATGAAGGTTAGTTTGTTGATCTGGTGGGCGCTATCCAAAATTCTGAGAGAAAATCGAAGGTCCAACAACATGCCCAGTCGGACCAGTAACTCGCTCAGTCGGACCAGTAACTCGCTCAGCCAATCCAGCAACACGCGCAGCCGATCCAACAAGTCGCCCAGCTCATCCACAAGCGCCTAGCTTGTCCAACTCCTTCACCTTCAGCTCTGCGAACCACTCTGGGTCGTCGACCAGCCCTAGTGGGTCGAAGGAGATAAAGAAAAAGTCTCCATGTTCAGCTTCTTCGTGCAGGAAATCCTCACTGGTAAGGGCCCTATTGAAAATATGTTCGACCACTTGGTGGATCCCACTGCCAACAATGCCTGGACTTACACCACCAATTTCGTTCCCAGCAAATTAAGTGAAGAGGCCCGTTATCTCTGTATCATACATTTGACATCTTTTCCTATTAATAATCCGATTTTTTTTAGCAACTATTTCAACATTATAGTATTTAAAAATGATTAGCTCGAACCTTACACTCCAGATCCAGCGCTATGTTCGACATTGTTTGTAGGAAGAGATAGTGGTACATTTTCCTCTAGTATTATTATTTGAAGAAATTCAAAACTTGCTAAATGTTGTTGCAATTTTTGAGCTCCTTGTTTTAAGGTTGAGATTTCATTATTATTTTTAAAGAATCTATGTAGACAAGGAACACTGTTTCTTTCCTTGTATTTTTAATTGCAAATGGTGGAGTTAAGGATTGTTGATCTTCTAACTATGGATTGTATTTTTATTCTACTATGGATGCACCGGGAAATGAGTTTAAAATGCCTTCCTTTGATCTTTTTCGTGAGCTTTTTACTAGAGAACAATCTAAGCTTACTCAATTAGATGCTTTTTCTGGCTCTAACAATAAGGCTCTTATGGCTCATACCTCCAAAACTAAGCACAAGACTCAGTATAAGAAGAAGAAAGATTATGCTCAAGCTGGTGAGTCTACCTCCAAGCCTCAACAGAAAACAAAACATTTTCCTCCATCTTCCAAGTCTAGTGAGTCTTCCTCCAAGACAAGGAAGAAGAAGTCAAGTGACACCTACAGTTTTTGTGGTGGACTTGGGAATGTAGAATCTAAATGTTGGTTGAAACTTGAAGTTTTGAATGAAGCCATGAGGCAACATAAGATTTAAGTGCCCAAACCTTCTTCTACTAGTAAAGGACGTGATTTATGAGCTCAAGCCTTGTATAAATCTTCAGATAGTTGAATACTTGATTCTGGTGCTTCACACAACATGACTCATTCTCATGAGTTGTTGGCTTCTACATCTGAATGTAACATTTCACAGATTGTAGTTGGAGACTCTACACAACTGGATGTTTTTGGATCCGGAACAATGTAGTTAGATAAAGGGTGCATTAATGATGTTATTTTTGTTCCTATCATCTCTGCAAATCTTCTCTCTATCTATCATATTTGTCATTCTGGTAGTGGGAAAACAATAAATTTTTCTCCTAATAATGTAATCATTCGAGAACTACAAAATCAAAACATTGTTGTTGCATCTGGAAAATAAGATTATAACGCACTCGACCTTTCCTAGGGATGGGGCATCAAAATTTATTTCTCCTTAACATCTCATATCCTTTGTCTGAGGTCTTTATCCTCTTCTACTCACCCGTAGTGTTCTAATGACTGCTATCAGGCTCAAATCCGAGCTTTGGGTTGCAAGTTATGGCTTCCCAAAGTTCTTCGGGCGTTCATTGGTTGAGGGCCATGTGGTGCCCACATGGATCCACCTCACACATGTTGTTTCTAAGTTCCTTCCTCCACGGTGGAATACCATCCACCGTCCAATCCCATGACTGGACTTAATCCCTTTCTCATATATCAGTTGTGGAGGAATTCGGTGTTGCGACACTTCATGCCTTTTTGCTATCTATGCACGAGACCACCCGAAGTTTCGAACTTTCGAAGTCCCGCAAGATTTCCATGTGGCTTCGACCTTCGGTCTTTTTGGTATTTCTACCATACTACACCCCAAACCCTCAGGAGTCTTGAAGTGCTGGACTCCCGGACTCTCGATCACTTCACCAACTCCTTTGGCTAGGAGGGCACGTACCACGAGATGACACGTGGAAGGGCCAAGGGTGACACGTGCCCTCATCGGGGGTGACACATGTCACGTTCTAGTAGATATATAGGATATGTGATACACATGAATCTAGGTGACACGTGGCACGTCTATCATGGGTCCACGTCACCCTAGGTGATGTCACTACACCATGTCACTTTGGACTAACAACCTTCTAACATCCCTCAGATCTCACAGTCGAGATCCAGACACGTAGACCCATAGATCTATGGTTTTTGTCGTTTCAGGGATTCAACGTTCTGGAGTTTTGCGATGCAAACTCCTCCTTTCTCCCGAAGTTAGTCAGCATCGGGCTGACCTCGTCATAGATCTGACGGCTAGGAGAGAACCCGAAGGATCCCCAGATCAACGGTCTTGGTCACTTCACGGCTTCAGCCTTCTGGGGTTTTGGCTTCACTGCCACTCCATTTTCTCGAAGCGGGACTTTGCCAAAGTACCATGTGCGAGTCCCTTCTCCTGAATGATCGGACAATAGGCAAGGCTCCTAACGATCTCCCCCAAATCTATGGCTCTCCATCACTTCGTAACTTCGACGTTGAGTTTGATGCCATAACATCTCCATCCTCCCAGAGTGGAACTTCGCCGAAGTACCATATGTGAAACCTTCCACTAGATGATCGAACGGTCCAGAAGGGGCCCCAATGGACTCCCCATATCAACGACTCACAACCTTTCGCGACTCCGGCATTCGGGTAATTTTGATGGTTGTGAAGTTTGACATCCTAGGGCTTCGAGCTCCCGAAGCTCCGAAGCCATCAAGAGCTAGCTCCTTTTGGACTTAGTCCAGGGTTCCTAGACCCTGGTCATATGGACCCTATAATGAATCTCGGGCTATAATCTCTACTCTTAGCCGATATTTGGTTAAGATCGTGGGCGCAAGCCCGAGGTCTCTTAGGCTACTGGTTTGAAGGAAGCACCTTCTTGGTTCGCAGAACTTTAAGTTATGAAACAGGGCATGGTAATCTCATGGAATTACTGAGATGGTAGCAGTGCCAAGAGGCTTGCTCCGATTTTGGAACTGTGAGGTAACTCCCCGAGGAAAACACCTTTGAGGGTTAAACTGGAAAGAGAAACCATAGGATAAGTCATTCCTAACAGATTTACCATTGGCCACCCTCGAGCTAGGCCATGATGCTTTGAGATTGAATCTTTTCTTCCGGCTCAGCGAGAGTTAGGGACGAAGGTTACTCTCCTTCTCTCGGCTCAGTAATAGATAGGGACAAAGGTTAGTCTCCTTCTCCCGAATTAGTCATAGATAGGGACGAAGGTTACTCTCCTTCTCCTAACTCATACATAGATAGGGACGAAGGTTACTCTCCTTCTCCCGACTCAGTCTATATTTCCTACGATCATAACTCACTCTTTTTCACAGTTCTTTCTTGAACCTGAGAGATTAGTCTCTCGTCTCTACACTCTTCGCAGATCCTCCTTTGCCCACCACACCTTCCTTTATTTCCTTCCTCAACAAGATTGTGTGTGGCCCAAATTCCCAATCCATGGTCAAGTCTGGAAGCCTTATAGATGGGCGGTTTTCCCCATCCCCTCATTAACTCTTGAGGAGATATTCCCACCTACCAACCTGACTATAATTCATTCCTGGGTCAGAGGGTTGTTCCGATCCTGAGAAATTAAATCTAGCAAAGTATTGGACTCATGGAGGTTAACGCAACCATTCCTGATCCCCTTCACCATCTCTTTCATAACATTTGTGGTCTCTCTTAGCACACCCCCCTTCCAACAGTCATTCAACACTTATCTATTTTCTAGTAAATAACAAAATTTACATTCATCGACCTTTCATACAAAGGTCCATCAAATCAAACATTCACACATATTGAGTTTTCCACAGTCTCTTGGAAAATATAGTTATATTTACAAACTGGGGGAAACAGGTTGTTACAATTCTCTTCCCCTTAAAGGAACATTGTCCACAATGTTCTATCTGTCAACATGCTCTGTATATACAGAAGTAAACAAAAATGGATATTCTTGTCTCATGGCATCCTCCATTTCCCACGTAGCCTCATCTGGGCCAAAGTGTTTCCACTGCACCTTGACCTGTGCAATGATTCAGTTCCTAAATGAGGTTTCCTTCCTGTCTAGTATGCATTGAGGTTCTGGCAGGAATTCTCCCTCCGGATCCACCTGGATCACAGACCAATCAATTATATGATTATAATCATGTACATATTTCTTCAATAATGAAAAATCGAAAACATTATGTGCCTTTACTGTGGGAGGGAATGCTAGCCTATAGGCTACATGCCCCACTACATCTAAGACTTCAAAGGGTCCATAATACTGAGGTGCCAGTTTGACACAAGCTCCCATTCTTAAGGAACTCTTTTTGGGCCTAACTCTGAGATAGACATGGTCTCTTGTATTGAACTCTCTGGGAGTTCTCTTTCTATCGACGTAACTCTTATGTCTATCTTGAGAAATTTTCATATTTTTTTTTATCTGAATCACTTGTTGTTCCATTTCTTTCAACATGTTGGGTCCGATTGTAATTCTATCCAATGGATTACTCCAGCTGATTGGAATCTTGCACTGTCTACCATAGAGGGCTTCAAAATGGCTCATTTTCAATGAATCTTGATAACCGTTGTTGTAGGAAAACTCTAGTAATGGCAGGTAGTCTTCCCACTTCTTAGGCTGATGCATTACATGCATACTTAACATGTCTTCTAATATCTGGTTTACTCTTTCTTTCTGTCCATCGGTTTGAGGGTGATAGGTTGTGCTAAACAACAATTTAGTCTCAAAACCAACCATTAAAGACTTCCAAAAGCTTGAAGTAAATTTTGTGTCTCTGTCGGATATAATCTCGTTAGGCATGCCATGCAGTATGAATATCTCCTTCATGAATATGTTGGCAATAAATATTGCCTTGCAATTTGACTTGACAGGAACAAAGTGAGAACAATTGCTCAATTTTTCCACCACTACCATGAAGGCATCATTCTGCTTGGACGATTTTGGTAATCCGGTGATGAAATCCATGGAGATGGTTTCCCATCTCCATTTTGGAATTGGTAGAGGTTGTAACAAACCTGCTGGGTGCCGGTGTTTTTCCTTAACTTGTTGGCATTCTAGACACTTAGCTAGATAGTCAACTATGTCCTTTTTCAATCCATGCCAATATAATTTTTTCCTAGTGGTCGTGATCATTTTCTGATAACCTGGATGACCAGTATATGGTCTCTTGTGAAATTCATCCATTATGAACCTCTTCAAGTCATCACAACTTGGGATATACAATTTGTTTTTGTAAGTCAATAGGCCTTCATCGAGCATCTTATAGCCTTCATACTTTATCCCTATAGGCTCTTGCCTTAGGTATGAGGTCACTGTCTTGAAGAATGCATATGTTTCTTGTGCATTCCGTGAATCTTTCCTTGACATCCATTTCACAGGTGCTTACCACTGCCAAGTGAATCATTTTCACACTTCTGCTAAGGGCATCAACCACTCTATTTTCCTTTCCTTTAATGTGTTGGATTTCGAAATCAAACTCACGAAGGAGAGCCATCCACCTAGCTTGTCTAGCATTGAGTTTTGGTTGATCAAACAGGTGCCTCAACCCATAATGGTCTATCATAAGTACAAATATCCTATCCAGGAGGTAATGCCTTCACATTTTTAAAGCATGCACTATGGCAACCAACTCTAGATCATGGGTAACATAATTGATTTCATGCTCATTCAATTTTTTGGATTCATAGCAAATTACACGTCCTTCTTGCATAAGGAATCCTGCGATTCCTTCCTTACAGGAATTTGTACACACGAGGAATTTATTATCAGGGTCTACAATCTTCATCATGGGTGCATGGGTCAGAAGGTATTTAAGTTCCTGAAATATTTCTTCACATTCTAATGTCCAAGTGAATTTAACCCCCTTTTTTTGAAGGGAAGTGATTGGATAACCAATCTTGGAAAATTCTTTTATGAACCTTGTATAGTATTATGCTAATCCCATAAAGGATTTGATATCAGATACATCCATTGGGGTAGGCCATTCCATAATAGATATGATCTTGTCAGGGTCTACTACCATTCCTTGTTCAGAAATACCATGGCCTAAGTAATGGACTTTCTTCTAGAAAACGTCACACTTTCTAAACTTAGCGTAGAGATGGTGCTCTATTAGTACTTGTAGCACTAATTTAAGATGTTCTTCATGCTCTTTGTTCGAAAACACATGTATTCCAACAGAGGACGAACACCTTCAATAACCACTCACATAACCAAATCAAAGATCAACACACCGATGTTTTCACGTGGTAAAACCCCTATGGGGAAACATCCACAGCCCCAACCAACACGACCACTTGGAGTAGTTTATTAATGCAAAAGAAAAAGATTACAGAGAGATTTTACACGAGAGTTTCTCACAATCGATCGTCGACAAATGACCGTCCATGCTCTTTAAATAGAGATCATGGACCAATCAGGTGTTAAGCCACATATCAATGGTCATTAAGATCGAGGAGAGTATGAACCGCCAGATCACTCTATGTCGAGAACATATCGTGACCGTCGGATTTCCTAACTATAAATGCATACTAATGCATACTAAATAAACACACTAAGAAACACACCTTTACCTAATGACACATTAGACCAAGTAGATCTTAACTAACTCCTAAATTTCTAAATATCCTAACATACCCCCTTAAGAACAACTTGGGATAGGATTGAAGGATTTACAATGGTGACACAATAGGAGAAGGAAGGAGGCATTAGATCCTATCCCCCCTTAATGACAACTTCCTGAACTCCTAACATAGATCGAAGTTTGGAAACCTTCGCTTCTGTAAGAGACTTTGTGAAAATGTCTGCAACTTGATCTTCTGTAGGAAAAAATAACACTTCAATAATTTGATCATGAATGAGCTTACTGATGAAGTGCATGTGTAGCTCAATGTGTTTCCTATGTTGATGTTGAACTGGGTCTTTGGTGAGCTTGATGACACTCTGATTGTCACACCAAAGGCTAGTCAGATGTTGTTGCTGGAATCCAAACTCTGAAAGGATATGTCGAAGCCATAAGGCTTCTTGAATTTCATTTACCGCTACTTGGTACTCTGTTTCTACTGAAGAAAGTGCAATAACCTATTGTTTCTTATAGGCCCAAGTGACAAGTCCTGAACCAAGGCTAAAAACATAACCTGCAGTAGACTTCCGATCATCAGGGTCACCGACCCAATCTAAATCAGTGAAACCAACCAATAAAGGAGTCCCCCCTGAACTATAATGTATCCCGAACTGAACTGTACCATGGACATATCGAAGTATCCTTTACACGAGATATTAGAACTACTAAAACATACAATACTAAGGATAATGTTGACTTCTCATAACCCTAATTCTAAAGAAAATATGGTATAAGAGGTTCATAACATAAGTACCTTAATGGAAATTCAATATTTTAAGAAGGAATGTCTTCATTTTAAGGAGAATATTGACATCTCATAGTCCTAATTCTAAACAAAATATGGTAGAAGAGGCTCATAACATAAGTAACTTAATGACAATTCAATGTTGTAAGAAGGAATGGCTTCAATTTATTAGTAGGAGGTTAATTAGGTAAAGTATAAAGACTTTCCAAAGATATTATCATAATTATGTTTGATAAGTTATCCTTAAATCATTCTTAATGAATTAAAAAAATTCTAGCAATATTAGTTCTCACTAGATTGTAATTATGATGCATGGTGAATGTAGAATTTGTAGAACTACTCAATACAAGGTACATAATGTTGTCACTTGAGATGTTCCCTTTATAAGAAAATTATGCCATGAAAAAATATTCTTTAGGGCCTAAGATGGCTCTTGATCCAAAGGGTTTAACTCTTATTTGACTTCGGAAGGTATTGCACAATGTCATGTTAGCAATGCTTTTTCTATCTTCAAAATTTAACTTGAATCGGGTACCATTTTTTAGAGAAAAATAAGATTGATGTAAGACCATTGAGATATAAAGTCACACTATCAACAACTTCAGGAATGGAAATATTGAAAGAGAGAGTATGCAAATTAGATCTAGAACCTACCATGCAAATTCCTTATCCATTGAAGCATCTTTCTCCATAACTGAGACATGTAAAAAACATTTAAATGGTAGATCATGTAAAAGATGTTTAAAAAAAACATATATATTTCAAGTTCTTGAGAAGCTGACAGTCCCAATTAGTGTATAATAAAACTTACTGTTGAGTTTCAGAGAGGGTGGAAGCCCATCCACTCACAAATATAAGAAGTGAACATTGTATTGGGACCTTTGAAGGACATTCCAATAGTTTAAAACAAATTAGAGAAAGTAAAATAGCCATATGCAAAGCTTAGAATGATAGAATAATTTCATTCGATTGATTCTAGAGGAATCTAATAACATCTTGAACAAAATATGTACTCATATGTTGCAATCTTTCTTAGAAATACAAATATGATTCTACATGGGCTAGAACCACAAAATAATTTTATGAATTTGCATAAGAAATATCAAAATAAATAAGAAAGGAAACGTAGCTTCTACTTTACCAAAGCAGAGTTATACTTTGACCGGATCTTTTCAGGTAATATTGTGTGGAGAGTAGTTCATAGGTGGTAGGAAAATTGATTAGTCTTCATCTATTCCCGATTCACTTTCTATATCTTTGTGATCTGTTAACTTTTTTTAATTCGTAAAATCATGAATAAAAAAATAGTATGGTTTCATTTGTCATAGAACAATTCATAAGATCGTGGATAAAAAAAATAGAAAGCATTGTTTCATTTGTAGTGACAGGCACCCAAAGATTCCTCAAGGTTTTTTTTCCCTGTAATCTCCATATTCATAGTTCTCGCATGCAGGGGACGACGGGGGTAGGGAACTTGATGTTGATGTTTTGTTGTTTCACAATGAGGGGATGACGGGGAATAGGGACGTTAATGTTGATGTTTTGTTGTTTCATAATTGTTGATGTTGATGTTTTTATGTCTCAATAGATGTTAATCATTATAGAAGTGGGTTTTATTTAATTCATAAAAGAAGTTAAAATATTTCATTTAAAAGATAATGAATACATTAGATTTTTATTATTTTTTAATTAAATGTAATATATAATTTTATGATAATATTTTTTGTAAAAATCATTTTTTCAATATTATTTTAAGTTATTTTGAATTTGTAATAGTTATTTTTTATATAATCAATTCATTAACATTATTTTGATGAGAAAAAACACCTTTTTAAAATTAGAAAAGGGATTTCATAATCTCGGAGTGCGTGCATATGAAAACCCTAGTCGGAGAAAGTTTGGATATGATTTCAATGATGGATTCCTCTCTTGGCAGGGGTTCACTCCCCCCTCCATACCTTGAGACACCATTTTGAAGGCTAATCACCTTAATGGGAAAATCAACAAAGATCCAACCCTCCAGATTCATGAAAAAAAACGACGAAGTATAAAAAATCCTCCTTCCCACTTTGTCTTCGTGCAACATGGCCTTAGCTTTGGAAACTCGGGCTTTAACAGGGAACTTCACTAGGATATGGCCATCCCCAAAAATGGTAGCAATTTGGATCTAGAAAAATTGGAAGGTTTTGATCAAGAGAAATCTAACCCACTTGTTTTGCACTAGAGGGTTTTATGCCTTCTTTTTTTAAAGCAAGGTAGACAGAGATTTGATATTCATGAGTGGGTCGTACTTCTTTGGAACCAAAGGAATGTATTTGAACTGTTGGATGTTTGACTTCAATCTAGAACAAGATATACCTACAACTGTTGTAGTCTAGGTTCATTTACCACACTTATCTTTGCATTGTTGGCCCTGAAGATACCATGAGAAGCATATGGAATTCTCTAGGTCGATATATAGATAGGTCTGAACCAAAATATCATATGTTCTCTTGTGATAGAATATGTGTAGAAGTGAATCTAGCAAAGGGACTCTCAGAGATATTCTTCCTCACATTAGATAACTAGATCCATTTACAAGCATTGGATTATGAGAAATAACCATTTAAGTGGAAAATATTCCATGAATATGGCCATTTCCCAAAGGATTCTAAATCTAATCAGTAGGCACAATTCCCTGAATAAGAAAAGGAGGATCAATGGACAACTACCAAAAGAAAGAAGGATACAAAATAATCTACACAACTTGAGGCTTCTAAAGGGGACAAAGCAGCTACTAGACCATCAAAATCTTCAGGTTTCAACTCAGAGGAGGTTGGATTAGATCCAAAAACCATAGTCCAATCCATGGGTGAAGGTTTGGGAGCTACTTCAAATAGATTTGAAGTTTTGGCAAAAACTGAGCAAAGGACATACTTAGAGGTAGTAGTAGCAACACAAAAATAAATTCTCTCTTCATCTATTCAACTCCAATAATGGAAGAAATAGGATATCTTCCAAATCCACCTATTCAAATTTCTATTTTGGAAAAAACTTGGCCATGGAAACAAGGAAGAAGGCTCAATAACATGCTAAAGCAGAGGCAATGGAAGAAGATGATCTTCAGGACTAGTAGATAAAAAAAGATAGGATAAATCCCTCAAAAGAATGTAGGGAAGAAATATAAAATAAGGAAAGAGAACTAGGAAAAAACAATCAATAGTGAAATGTTTTGGATTTGGTGTGAGAGTCCCAAATAATACTAGTGCATTACACCTTCTTCACTAGGGGTGGGGGGCGGTTCCAAAAACCATAGGTAAATAATGAAATTAGTCTCCCAAAACTGGTGATATATGGTAGTAGGAAAAAAATAGACTCGCTTAGAGATCTCATTAAGAAAGAAAATGCCTCTATTCTCCTCATCCAGGAGACAAAACTAGAGGAGACTGAATGAATTCATACATACAAAACATAATGGAAAATGGGTGAAGCAGTAGCAGCCATCTCCAGATCAGGGGCATCTCGAGGAATTTGTACGATGGAATAGGTTAGTCTTTTAATTAGATCTCTCTTATAAGACACAACATTGGATCCTAACAAGTTTTTATCACTAGCAAATAGGGCAGGAAAATAATATTATAAATGTATACATGTTGGAAATATACAAGGAAAAATAGGAATGTTGGGATTCACTAATTAAGCTCATGGATGTAGAATTCTATCAAAATAGTGTGGTTGCAAGAGATTTTAATGTCACTTTGAATCAAAGCTGGAAAAAGGTGGAATTGTAGTAAGGGATCCCTTTAGGGAAAATATGGAGGACTTCATTTCCACTTGGGATATGGTTAATGTCAAATTGATCAAATCTATTTACACTTGGTCAAATAAAAGAATAGGATAGGCCCATATAGCTTTTCATCTAGACAATTTTCTCATCCAAAGGGACATCATCCTTACTAATCACTCCATGACCTTGAGGATCCTGCATTGGGTAGATTCAAACCATTGACCCATAGTGCTCTTGATAAAAAAAATACTAAATTATGGGTCGTTGGATTTCGGGTTTGATCCACTTTGGCTACAAAATATTGAGGCTATGGATATGATCTCTCATGAATGGAACAAATAGGTATTGAGATCCCCTATTTACATATAGGAGAAAAAACTTAAAGCTGTCAAATTGGCATTAAATGATCCAGGTGGATATCGGTGGCCACCCACCTCCTCTAGCTGGCTCACATACAACTTTCATCTTGGTAGTTACAGTTTTCATCTTAGCAATTGTTTTTTATCTTTTCGGGTCCTAAACTTCCGGGGTCGTTTTGAGGCCCTAAACAACATTTTTTTGGGCCCGTCACATTCACATTGTAGACGAAGTCAGAGTGTGATGACATAATGTGTATTCCTTGGATAGATATTTCCAACAGGATATCATGCACCTAAAAATAAGATCGTATGCAAAAGTAACGACCCTAGGAAGTTGATGTACCAACTTACCCCATCGGGGCCCACATGAATTTTGACGCTTCATCTCCTAGGGTTAGGTTTTTTTATGTCTAGGGTTTTCTGTTTACTTTTGTATGCTAAAAATGGCATGGAAGCCTCATTGTAATGTGCTAAGATGAATGTGCATAGTCGCCACATCTCTTCTCAGAAATTAACTACCACCATTCGAGCAAGATTGTTTTCATTCTGCATTTTTATAGTTTCAACATATTTATTTATTGAATAGAAGTTAAGTTCCACTATATATTTGTTATTGTTCTCTGTATAGCTGTGTTAATGTTATAAATCTATGTTTCTTTTCATTCCACTCATAAATCTGGATCAGTGGTATCATATCAGTGTTCTATTCATTTGTTTCTATGTGCATGTTCCCAATGAGGTCAGGGTAAAAGCAGTTGGGACTCGAACTAGTTGAGCGTTTGCAAGATTGGACTCACCGAACCTGACGCCCACCCATGGGGGAAGAAGATTGAGGCGACGTGGCAGGAGATCCATTTAAAATGTTGCTAAAGGAATCCATCTTGCGACAGAGGAACAAGATGATGGATAAATTTGAAAAAATCCTTTGACGACTGCCAACAAGAGACGTGTCTTCCTCAAGAGGAGGCGTCGCTCCCTTCAAGATACATATCAACTTTGATATTCCTATATTTGAAGGTAAAGTAGATGTGGATGTTGTATACAAATGGTTAAAACTTCTAGAAGGGTATTTTTATATACACAAGTTTTCTGATCGAGAAAAGATTACATTTGCGCTCCTTAAGGCCGGCCCCATGTCAAAGATTGGTGGGAGACTTTATCTGAGAAAAAGGAAACAAAGGGATCTAAATTATTTATAGTTTCACCCACTTGGGGTTCCTTCAGGGATGTTATTAAGGAACAATACTACCATGTTGGAAGTTATGATGACTTATATACAAGATGGACCACACTGTGGCAAGAAAGGGACCAAACAGTGCCAAATTTCACCATTGTCTTCCATACCTTGTGCACCAAGATGGGTATCAAACACTCTGAGCGACATCTGGTTATCAAGTACCACAGTGGTATACATCGATACATCCAGACATAAATGGATTTTCTGGACATCTCATCCTTGGGCATGGCCTATTGATATGTTTTCAAAATCGAGTAGAAGCTTAAACATAAGACGCGACATTTTGGGTCTACAAACCCATCACAATAGAAGCAGGGCAAAGGCAGCCCCAACCCATAGAAAAAAGGTCATATAAAGGATGGAAAGCCTCAGGAAAACCATTCCAAACTGTAAACAAAGAAGGACAATAGGAAGACAAAGAAAGACATCGGGAAATGGTGTGAGTTCCATAAGAGCCCCTAGCATAACACTGTTGAATTCCTCTCAAAGAAATCATTGGTGGCCCATGTGAAAGCATCTGAATCAAATGTAGGTTCTGAATCTGAGTCGGAACCAGAAAAGGGGAGACAAATCATTGATGTAGAACCTATTGCTACTGTTTCTACCACCACTAAGGTCCAAGTCGTCGAACCTGATGAAACAAAGGAAGGTGAGGGCCTCTTTAATTCACAGATGTGGGTGAAGGGTACTCCGCTACACTTCATCGTTGATAGTGATAGAAATAAGAAACTCATCTCAGCAGAGGTCATCAAGTGGTTGTCTCTGCCGACAATACCACACCCACAATTGTACACCATCAGATGGCTCCTCCAAGGGATAAATCTCTGTGTCAGCCAACGGTGTCGCTTGGCCTACAACATCAAGCCCTTCAAATATGAGGTATTGTGTGATGTCAACCCCCTTTAATTTTGTGATGTTATTTTGGGCCAACCTTATTTATGGAAACATCATGTTGTATATGAGTCTAGGCCTCGTAGTGTTATTATTACTTTGAACAGAAAATTATTCAGGATACCCAAGGTAGTCCCATCTACCGCCATTTCCTTGATCTCTTCCAAGCAATGCATGAAGGATATCTCTCAGACTGGGAAGTTTGTATTCTTCATGATTCACGCTCAAAGTAAGAACAAGGTTGCAACAACATCCATGGCCTCCACAACAGGTCTCTCCACAAATCATAAGCAAGAGGATAAGGTCATGGAAGAATACAAAGACATCTTCTTCTCACCCACTTGGGTACCTCTTCATTATCAGGTCAATCACTCAATTGATTTGACCCCCGATGCACCGCTACCCAATGGGCCACTCTATCACCTCTCTCTGTCAAAAACTGAGGAAATAAAGTGCCAGATTAAAGAGTTGCTCGAAAAGAGGCACATCCTCCCAAGCTTATCACCTTGTGGAAGCCCAATTGTGCTTGTGCATAAGAAAAAAGGGACCTGACAACTCTGTAATGATTACCAGGACCTAAATAAAATCACAGTCAGTGACCAGTACCCAATTCCCTGAATTGATGATCTCCTTGACTATATCAAGGGGAACATACTTCAGTAATATCGATCTGAAGTTCGGCTACCACCAGGTCGTAATAGAGTAGACCTATGTATGGAAGATTGCCTTCAATTCCAAAGAAGGTATTTTTGAATGGATGGTCATTCCCTTTGGCTTGAAAAATGCCCCAACAAATTTCATGAGGATGATGGACGATATCTTCCAACCTTTCACCAATTATTTTGTGGTGGTGTATTTGGATGACATCCTCATCTTTAGAAATAATTGGGAAGAACACTTGCAACATATTCATCATGTTTTGCACACTCTATGAAAACACAAGCTATATGCAAATTTGAAAAAATTCTCCTTCAGCATGAACATGGTCCAATACCTAGGCTACATTGTTGATGGGCATGGGGTGAATGTCGATCCAACCAAGATCCAAGTCATCTGTGACTAGCCAACCTTGACCACACTCATTGAGCTTCAAATCTTCTTAGGCATTGCCAATTTCTACCATAGGTTCATGTTTGGATTCTCCCACATTGCTTGGGCCCTACCAAGTGACCAAGGGAAGTGGAAAGGAAAAAATTGTGTGGGGCCAGTTGCAATAGAAATTGTTCAGTGATTTGAAGCAACGCTTGTGATCAGCCTTGGTGCTCTCATTACCCAACCTGCAGAATCCGTTTGAGATTGAGACAGATGGTTCAGACTATGGTGTGGGTGCATTTCTCACTCAGCATGGACATCTCGTGGCCTATCAGATATTGTCTGTAAGTACCCCACTTACGACAAAAAAATGTACTCCATTGTTCAAGCCTACTACCAGTGTAGACATTACATTCTTGGGAAGGAGACAATCATCCACACTGATCATAATCCTCTGCAATTCATGCAGATACAAGGAAAATTGCAGAATGAACACCATCAAAAGTGGTCCACATACTTTCAACAGTTCCATCTCAACATTAAGTATAATACATGGAGCACCAACCACGTCACTGGCTACCTCAGGCGACCTCCAGTTGCCACACTAACCATGGTGCTACACTCCTGCAGAAATGAGACCTCTAGATCACCCCAACTCTATGAGAGGGATCCTGCCTTCGCCACTACCTACCATATGATGGGCACAAACACAATTGTTACTGATTTTCATCTACAGGATGGGTTATTGTGCCATATGCGCCATGTATGTGTTCCATCAAGCTAGTGAGTGAAGATGATTTGGGAAGCTCACTACAGTCAGGTGGCATGACACTTTGATGTAGAAAATACAGTAGCAATGATGGAACAACATTTCTATTGGCCGAAACTCCGATAGGATGTCAACAAGTATATCAGGTCCTGCATGGCCTGCGCCATTTCCAAACCACCCATTAAGAAACAAGGCATGTACACCTATCTACCTACTCCTGAGAGGACCTAGAAATTCATCTTAATGGACTACATTTTAGGCCTTGCTTCAACCAAGCAGAGAAATGACTGTGTTTTCATGGTTTTTGATCGATTTTCCAAGACAACGATCCTGGTCGCCTACAAGAAGAGCATCACAGCAGAGGTCACTGCTAAGATCTTCTTCTAACAAGTGTGGGTACATTTTGGGATACCACAAAAAATCATCTTAGATCAGGACATCAAGTTCCTCATCATTTTCACGTCAAGCCTCTAGTCACAACTAAACACCAATCTCACCAAATCCACGTCCTTCCACCCCCAAACGGATGGCCAAACCGAGGTTGTCAATAGGATGAACATGCATATATTGCACATGTAAAATTACAATCATCCACACACATGGGATGAGAGTCTTACAAATGTTCAATATAGTTACAATAGAGTCATTCATAGCTCAACTAGCCACAACCCCTTTCAGGTGGGGTTGGGATTTCAAACATTGGGTCCCATGGATGTTGCACTACCCCTTGCATCCACACAGGAAGAATTGTTCCATGCACAAACCGAAGATGAAAAATCCACTCGGTTCATTGAACGAATCCAACACATCCACTAATAGGTTCAGGATATTTTGTAGAAGTCCAATGCCAAGTACAAGCAACACCATGATCAACACCGGGTGCCACACAAGTTTCAGGTGAGAGATAAAGTTTGGTTACACTTGCAGAAATAATTCCTTACAGGATCCCATCAAAATCTTCGTCCACTCTTCTATGGATATTACACCATCACCAAGGATATGGATGACAATAATTTTGAGCTCAACATTCTTGCCTTCCTTGGATTTCACCCCGTGTTTAATGTGGACCTCCTTCAACCATACTTTCCACCCTTATTGGACACCTCATAGATAACAGAACAATTGACACTAACAGAGCTCAACCATGATTACGTAGAACATGAATCCACTAATCAGATCTTGGACACATAGGTCAAGGGAAATCTCCAACAGAAGCTTCAGATTTATCAGGTTTTCAAAGCGGGGAAACTCCTTCACCAAGGCAAGCAGCTTCCAAGGCCAAATTCAATATGAATTTCCTCATTTGATGGGGGAACTCAATGCAATGGAGACCATTTCTTCCTAAGGAGGGAGGATTGATCCAGGTGGATATCGGTGGCCACCCACCTCTTCCAGTTGGATCACATAAAAAATTCATCTTGGGAGTTACAGTTTTCATCTTGGCATTTTTTTTTCTAGTTTTTTGGGTCCTAAACTTCTGGGGTCGTTTTGAGGCCCTAAACAACATTTTTTTGGGCTCGCCACATTCCCAACACATTTTAAGTTAAAGTGTGATAGCATAATGTGTAGTCCTTGGATAGACCTTTCTAATAGGCTACCATGCGCCAAAAAAAATGATCGTATGCAAAAGTTACGACCTTGGGAAGTTGATGTACCAACTTACCCAATTGAGGCCCACATGAATTTTGGCGCTTCATCTCCTAGGGTTAGGTTTTTGGATGTCTATGGTTTTATGTTTACTTTTGGATGATAAAAAAGGCTTGGATGCCTCATTGTAATGCACTCAGAAAAATGCGCGTAGCCGCTACATCTCTTCTCAGAGACTAGCTACCACCATTCGAGCAATATTGTTTTCATTCTACATTTTTACAGTTTCAACATATTTCTTTATTGAATAAAAGTTAAGTTCCACTGTATATCTTTTATTGTTCTCTGTATATCTGTGTTAATGTTATAAATATTTTTTTCATTTCATTATGTTCATAAATCCAGATCATCAAAGGATTGGACTAAAAGAAAGTATTAACCTACAAACAAAGAGAAAGAAAATATAAAGATATAAATGAATCAGATATAGGAAAAAATGGAATTAGAGAACATACTGAAGGAACTTATACTATATGAAGTTAATATATTTTAGAAATACCAACAAGCTCTTAGGAAAGAGGAGGAAACATGGAGATTAAAGTTGCACGATTTATGGCTAGGATTGGGGCCACAAGAAAACAAAGGAAAGACTCAAAAGAAATAATGTAAAGGAAATAGAAAAGGAAGATGACATGGTTCTGAAAAGTTTCCAAGAGATAAAGAAGGAAACCAAAGAGCATTTTGAGGGACTTTATTCAGAAACTGGAGGAGTAGACCTTGAAACAACAATTGAAATGCTTGAAAACATTCCCTCTCTAATATCTATGGAGGAGAATGTTAAGTTAACAAAAGATATGATAGAAGAAGATATCATTAATGCAATATGGGGATTGGAACAGGACAAGGCTCCCAAACAAGATGGCTTCACAATTCACCTCTACCAGGTTTGTTGGAATCTCTCCAAAATCGATCTCAAAAGGATGTTGCAATACATTCAAAAGATAGGGAAAATGAGAGGTAATACAAAATCTAATTTTTTGTCACTTATATCGAAAGAAGGCAACCCTTCATCTCTCTCTAGATTTTGTCCCACCTCTCTTTATAATGCCTCATCATAAAATTTTGTCAAAATTTATATTAAATGGGTTGAAAAAACTTATACACAAAGTAATATTAGAAAACCAAGGGAGAACTCATCGAGGGAAGATAGATTGTGGAGAATATCAAATAGTTCAAGAAGCAATACACACCAGCTGATCCAACAAGGACAAAAGTATGATCATAAATATAGATATGGTAAATGCATTAGACATAGTTATACATTCATTTATTTTTGATGTACTTCATAAGTTTGTATTTATTTCATCTTTTATATGATGGGTATCATCTTGCATTGTCACTTCTTCGATAGAACCACTATTCAATGGAAGACCATATTTTTTTTTAAAGGGACCAAAGGACTCGGATAGGGTTGTCCTTGTTGAGCCTTATTTTTTTCACCTCCAATTATGTTATATTGTCCCATATCCCAACCAATTTTGCCTCATACATATGCACTCTCTGCCTATTTTCCTCAACAGACATGTCATTTAACAATTGTTTTGTACATGAGGTAATATTCATTTAGTCATGATTTATGTGGTTTATTAATGGTTAGAATTGAATAATTCATGTTCAAATGATTTCTAATTACTTTGATTAATTTAAGAAACTTCATGACCAGGCATCACCTCATCCGGTACTCATCTTCGGGATTCATCCGGTACTTTTGTTGGTTCGGTACTACAACAAGCAACTGTTCTATTACTGTACTCTGCCTGATCCAGTACCACCTCCGCCTGATCTGGTACCAACTCTGTGCCTATTATGGTACCACCGTTTCACTAATCTGGTACTCTGATATGTTACTATGCTAGTCTGGTACCAACTGTGCCAGTCCGGTATCGACATCCTATAGGATTCCGGTACCAGCATCCTACAGGATTTTGGTACCCAATTTGCACCTCGATTTTCGTGCAGATAAAGATGAATCTAAAAATTTTGCGATATGGGTTTTCTCCAAAGTGGCATTTACATGTGGACATGTAAGGCATAATTCAACCATATCACACGTGTGGACCTCCATCTCAAGAGGAACGATTCAACCAAAAATCATCAAATATTTCTAAACTGCCAGATTGCGCCTCGATTTGTGTGTGGATGGGAGATGATCTTTCAAAACAACCAAATGGGTTTGTCTAGAAACCAGTCAGCTTGAAAACCCAAAAATGGTTTGGAAAAATCATCTGCTACCTGGAATATACGAAGGGTTCTTTGAGGCCAATTTGCCTAAATTGCCAATTTTTCAGAAATTCTAGGATCATGCCTAGATTTGTGGAAAATGCATTTCCTTCATTAGATAATGGTTGTACTTGACCTCCATTGATGGAAAATACTTTTTATTTGGTTGTTCATGGATTGGCTTCTCTAGAGCCAAATTTGTAATGTAAAATGTATATAAATTGAGTTATCGTTCTAAGCCAAGGGGAGGAATTGTTGTGTTGCAGATTGGATTTATGAACATATTATCTTTGTAAACTTGTTGAATAATTAATATGAAATTAATTTCATTGAATCCATGTGTTATTTAAAGTTTATTATTCTGTGAGCTCCCTCTAAGTTGCCCCGTTGGCATTGACAAGGGCCCACCGGTCCAACTTGGCAAGCTTATTGTAATTGCAATGAGGATCTAATTTCTATAAGTATGTGTGTGGTGTGATTTTGTACCTAACAATTGATTATCTTGTACTTAGTGTAATTCAATTTCTGGTTTGATTTAGTGGAAATGGTTGATGTGAGTAATTTGTGAGCTACAATATAGTATAAGTGTGGATGTATCAAAAATTGTGAGCAATAATCTAGTGGTAGCTTTATAATCATTTATAATTTATGTGTGTGAACATTTATGATTTTTGTGTGTGATCATTTATTTATGAATTGTGTTATTTTAATCTCATCTTTTATCTTGCAAGGTGTGGTAGTACATGAAGAGTTTGAGAGTCCATTCTTCACATTACATGATCCAACAAATGGAACATCTCATTAAAACATTTGTTTCATGTGTAGGAATGAAATAACTTTTCATAATTGTCAAGTTGCATTGATTTATTTTTTGAATATCATTGGTTTGAAGAAGTATGAAAAATTAGATAGGGATTTCTTGCAAGTTATTTTTGAATTGAGTTGTTATAGGAAATGAGATCAAGACCTCCATCTCTCACCCTACATGTTCTTACAATGGAGTGTTTATACTCTGCCTGGTAATTCGTTTATCTTAGTTAAGTTTCTAGAATATTAATGAGTGATTGTGTGGTTGTTACAGGAGATAGAATCATAGCCCATATCTATCTTTCATGAGCCAACAATGAGCAAGATCTATCCCCTAAACAAGAATTCCGAGTTATACATTTGTTGATCAATTTTGCTTTCTGGATTTTGAATTGTATGTGTGAAGTGTTATTTGAAAGGTGTGAAACAAAGTGTTTAGTTTCATAAGTAGTTTTCTTACATAGACTATACTCAACAGACATAGTTAAATCACCTGTTTCTGACACATATAGTGTAACAACTCTATGGATTACGAATCCCGGATTGATATATAAATGAGTGCAATATATTAAACATATATTTACACCAACATTTTGGTGTCGTTGTCTGGGAGTTGTAAATGGTAATAGGTAGTATTTGAATTAGATTCCTTTAATGGTTTTGGATTGGTTTTATGGACAACCCAAGGGCGGAGAGAAGACGGTAAAATGTGAGGGAAGAGCCCACACATCCACTTTAGTGGGGTTGCTCCAAAGTTAGGTTGTCCTCTTCCTTTTATGCAAAAGTGTTTTTCTTTTAATGCAAGTGTGTTTCTCCTTATTTTATGCAAAAGTGTGTTTTTATTTATGCAAATTTAGTTTTATTTATGATGAGCTAACTTGTGCAAACCGATAACCTGGTGACAACAAGGTCCCAGTAATGCAAGGAGTTCAAGTTTGTTGTGTTTTATTTTTGCAAATAGTTTTAATTTCTTAATTTTAAAATTCAAATCTTTGATGATAAATCATTTTTGGGGTGCTGTAAGAACCCTCGAGTACTAATTTGTGTTGCGAGACAAGGATCATCAACCAGCTAGAGTAATTCATGGATGATCAAGAGCTTGAAGAATTTTCCTCCAAGAACTTTCTCTCATTCTAGCAGCATCTGGGATATCCGCCTCTCAGGAAGAGCATATCTTGACAATAGTAAATAATTTATTTGTCTCTCCACAAGAAGATTTAGAAGTCCTTTCAGATTCCTCTTGTCAATTTGTTGAGGAGACTAAAGAATCATGGATAGAATTCAATGGAGAGAAACCATTGGAACCTCAGATTGAGGAGTTATTAGCATGCCTCTCAACAGATCCTATATTTACTTCAAAGACCAATCATCTTGAAGAAGATACTTTGCGTATCATGGAAAAGGAGGACATGTTGTGTGACCTAAACAAAGAAGGGAAACAAGAATATCTTGATCCTATTGAAATATGGTGCCAATTAGTTTTCAGGTCACACTACTCTTTTACTTTTCATTATTGTTTGATCTCATCATCAAAGTAGTTGGTCCTTCATACTGCAGTATGCATTAAAATTTATCTTTTAAACCCGAGTATGAATATATTTCTAACCCGGTTATGCACATGGCTTCACTGGAAGTATTCCTATACTTGAAGGACATTTTATTTTGTTCAATTAAAGTAGGATAGTAAATAAATAAATAAATGTTGCATATAAGTGCAATGCAACCTATCTTTCATGCTTTTCACAAATGGGAATGTCAAAAGCTAATAAAGCAATCAATTTAGGATATTGTGTTCCTACAATAGATTTCTTTCTAAAAGTTATGATAATTTTGTTTGGAATTTTATGAGAAGGTAATCTCTTCATCCTCTGAATTCACACATAATACTGGAAGGGTTTCAAAAGCAGAGAAGGCATCCTTGCCAATGAAAGATTACACTTAAGGGGGTGCTTCATGACCTATTTTTTCAAATTTCTTCTTTTTCCTTAAGTTATAAAAAAGATGCATTCATGCTTTATCAATACCTATCTATTTTAAGACCACTATTTCACAAGGATGATCGATTGAGCGATCTTTTTAATAGAAATTAAAATTGAATGTTAATTACGAACTATTTTATTCATAGCTAATAATTCAACTTTTGACATTTTCCTTGAATTTTTTGTTTGTAAGCATGAATAAACATCTAGTTTTAATTAGTTCTATCGGTTTGTTTTTAGCAGATGTTCACAACCCTCTTAGCAGCCTTTTTTTAGCATCTCACATTGTTTGCATGAGGCCATGCAAAACCTCAGGCATGGGGGAGTGGCTGTTGAGACAATAGTAGTTAGGTTTATTTTCTAATAAAATGGAAGTGGCAACAAAAGTAGTGGTTAGTTTGGTTCCAAAAATAGGAGGTTTCTGCATATCAAAAGGAGGTTGCCCAACTACATTTTCTTTCTTGTTATAGAGCTTGGAACCCAATCATTTTATGACACTTCTATTGCAATCTCAACATTCCTACATCAATGTGTTGATTGCAATTTTTCCAACATGATACTTCAATAGAACAAATTCATATGTTTCTTCCTGCAGCAACAATAATTGCTAGCATCTTCTACAACTTGATACTCAGAGAATGCCAGACACAAGGAGAAGCCTACAAATTCCAGTTTGCAGAATACATCTTCATATACCTCATCAAAATTTCATCCAGTACTGAAGAAACAATTTTATGTGGTGGTCTAGTACTAAGCCCGTGGTCCGGTACTAATGGTGGAATTTTGGTAAAATTGTTCTATACTCGATATTTACCTTGTTTAAACAAAGCACACTTCAACGAAAGGAGGTACAAGATGGTTATTACATTCTTTCCATTAAAGATTATATAAATTATATGCTAAAATGTTTGGTTATTTTCATGTACAGTTTCCATCTTAAGCTATCAATATCACCATCATTATTTCTTTAAGTGCAACTTCCATGTGTATTTAACTCTTGTTTGCTAAGATTACCAATGCATCCATCCTATTATCATTGAATTCCTATGTGAAGTGGTTGTCATCATGAATGAGCAAAAATCATCCATCCCGTCACTCTATTTCTGCCCCCTGTTACTTATTTTCATTTTTTTGTTCTGGTACTGCATAATTATGTTTTGGTACTGCTTTGTTCTAGTACTGTAGAATTTTGCTCCGGAACTATTCTATTCCGGTACTGCAGAATTCTGTTTTGGTACCATTTTGTTTCCGTACTACAGAAACCTACTACGTTACTTATCAGGTACTGATGCCAAAGTGATATGATCATTTTCATGTTCTTAACATTGTTTTCACTTCAGGTAATTGGAGGCATGATCTAATCTTTTCATGTTCTTTCTATCAAGGATCATTTAAGTCTTGTGTTGAAATGTTCTTTACTACATCTTCCTCCTACATTGTTACACTCACCCCTAAATGAATCATCCTTTCTATCCTTTAAGGACATATTTTCACATTTATCTCTATATGATAATGGGTGCACCTATCTTATTACCTCATCATTTTGAAAAAGTGATTGCTAATTGAAATATTCATTAAAAAGTGGTGACACCATTATGTCTAATACTAACCTAGTTGATTCAACAAGTTCTTATCCAAGTTTATCTTTACAAGTTTCTCTTGGGAGGTATTGATGAAAACCTCATGTGGTGGACCGCCCTTGCAAAACCTCAATGAAATTTCATGAAAACCCTAATAGGATTAACTAGAGGGACCTCTTAGTCATTATCTGAGATGTTCCATTATACATTGAATAGTTGAGATTTAAGTCTAATGTGGATGATGTAGCCCTTGGGATAATTGCAAGAAATTAATTATGTACCTAATAACTCTAAACCATTCTCATACCACCTGCCTTCCTTATACTCTAAAGTTGTCAACGAACAATATACATCATTCTAAATATTTTGAGTAATATAATAAAAATGAAGTATCAAGAAGTACAAGTAAACCCTCCGAGGTACTGAACAAGCCTGATGGCAGCGGGGCTATGCCAAGTAAAGGGAGTTGAAAAACATAAAGTGGCACACCTAAAACTGAACAAAAACCCTTGGGTATCATTCTGAAGCAATCATTATCAAATCAAGGGTAGGAGATGACCTTTATATCTCTTGGATGATGTTCTTAATAACCTTCAAGTATCCACTTTAGGGTTTTATCTTTAAAATAAATAGGTTTGCATGAAAGTGGGACCCTTAGTATATGTAATTCACCTTACCTAAGAAAGAATATCTTCATCTCTAAAAAATTGGATAAGAAACGAGTTAATCATCTTGGGATGTATTCTTTTCTGTGTTCCTCTCTTCAAATGAGATCTAAACTATGCTTATATCACTTCTATTTTAAAGGTAATTTAGCCAAGGGGCCTATTAGTCAAATCCGTTATGGAAACTCTTGGCCACTATCCTATAATCATATTAGATTCACATACATCCATTTCTCCTAACTATGATCCACAACATATTGGATAAGACTTAACGTCAAATCAATAACAGATATAATCTATTACTCATGACTCCACTTTTCCATCATAACTACTTCGTCATGGGTAAGAAGTGTGAAGCAAAGGCCAGGAGGTTTATATTGTATAGAAGGTTACTTAAAAGAGAACTTAAGGAGCTGAATAATGGTGGAACTTTAGGGAGTGCTTGATCGAGTGAGGAGTGCCATCAATTTTAAAATTTTGAAGATCATTGTTGTATGAGGACATGCAATGGATAAGGCATGGGGAAATGTTGAGCCTCATTTTTGTCACCTCCATTTGCCTTATCTTGTCCAATATCCCAACCAATGTTTCCTCATACATATGCACTATGTGCCTATTTTCCTCAACATACATGTCATTTAACAATTGTTTTGTACATGAGGTAATATTCATTTAGTCACTATTTATGTGGTTTATTAATGGTTAGAATTGAATAATTAATGTTCAAATGATTTCTAATTACTTTGATTAATTTAAGTGGCTTCATGACCAGGAATCACCCCATCTGGTACTCATCTTTGGGATTCATCCGGTACTTCCGTTGGTCCGGTATTGCAACAACCAACTGTTCTATTCAGGTACTTTGTCTGATCTGGTACCAACTCCGTATGATCCGGTACCAACTTTGTGCCTATTCCGGTACCACCATTGCGCTGATCCAATACTCCTATCTGTTATTGTGCTAGTTCGGTACCAACTGTGCTAGTCCAACATTGACATCCTACAGGATTCCGATACCAACATCCTACAGGATTCTGGTACCATATTTGCACCTCGATTTTTGTGTAGATAAAGGTGAATCTCACAATTCTGGGATATGGGTTTTGTCCAGAGAGGTGTTTACATGCATATATGTAGGGAAGAATTCAACCAAATAACAAGTGTGGACCTCCAGTGCAGGGGGAATGATTGAGCTAAAAATCATCAAATATTGCTAAATCGCCATATTGCGCCTCAAATTGTGTGTGGAGGGGAGATGATATTTCAAAACAGCCAAAGGAGTTTGTCTAGAACCCAACCATCTTGAAAACCCAAAAATGGTTTGGAAAAATAATCTACTACATGGAATATACAAAGGGTTCTTTGAGGCCAATTTGCCTAAATTGTCAAATTTTCAGAAATTTTAGGATCATGCCCAGATTTGTGGAAAATGCATTTCTTTGATTATCTAATGGTTGTACTCGACCTCCATTGATGGAAAATGGTTGTGATTTGATTGTTCATGGATTGGCTTGTCTAGAGATAAATTTCTAATGTAAAAAGTATATAAATTGAGTTATGTCTCGAAGCCAAGGGGAGTCATTGTTATGCTACAGATTGGATTTCTAAACATATTATCTTTGTAAACTTGTTGAATAATTAATATGAAATTAATTTCATTGAATCCGTGTGTTCTTTAAAGTTTATTATTATGTGAGTTCCCTCTAAGCTGCCCCGTTGGCATCGGCAAGGGCCCACCGATCCAACTTGGCAAGCTTATTGTAATTGCAACGAGAATCTAATTTTTGTAAGTATGTGTGTGGTGTGATTCTATACCTAAAAAATGATTATCTTGTACTTAGTATAATTCAATTTATGGTTTGATTTAGTGGAAATGGTTGATGTGAGTAATTTGTGAGCTACAATATAGTATAAGTGTGGATGTATCAAAAACTGTGAGCAATAATCTACTGGTAGATTTATAATCATTTATAATTTATGTGTGTGAACATTTATGATTTATGTGTGTGATCATTTATTTATGAATTGTGTCATTTTAATGTCAGCTTTTATCTTGCAAGGTGTGGCAGTACAAGAACGGTTTGAGAGTCCATTCTTCACATTACATGAGCCAACAAATGGAACATCTCATTAAAACCTTTGTTTCATGTGTAGGAAAGAAATAGCTTTTCATAATTGTCAAGTTGCATTGATTTATTTTTTGAATGTCATTGGTTTGAAGAAGTGTGAAAAATTAGATAGGTGTTGCTTGCAAGTTATTACTGAATTTAGTTTTTACAGGAAATGAGATCAAGACCTCCATCTCTCACCCTACATGCACTTACAATGGAGTGTTTATACCCTGCCTGGTAGTTCTTTTATCTCAGTTAAGTTTCCAAAATATTAGTCACTGATTGAGTGGTTTTTACAGGAGATAGAATCATACCCCATATCTATCTTTCATGAGCCAACAATGAGCAAGATCTATCCCTTGAACAAGAATTCAGAGTTATACATTTGTTTATCAATTTTACTTTCTGGATTTTGAATTGTATGTGTGGAGTGTTATTTGAAAGGTGTGAAACAAAGTGTTTAGTTTCATAAGTAGTTTTCTTACATAGACTATACTCAAAAGACATAGTTAAACCACCTATTTTTGACACATATAGTGTAACAACTCTATTGATTACAAATCCCAGTAGATAATTTATGTTTGGTAATATATTATGCATATAATTACACCAAAAATCCTTTATCCTCTTATATATATATATATATATATATATAATGGATGAGTCTCTTGGCTGAAAATTGGATGCCGAAAGAAGATCTAGAGATCTGCCTAGGATCAAGATGTTTAGAGAAACACAATTTCTAAATCATTCCAAATTTATGGACAATACTCTTCTTCACTATAATGGCAAGAAGCTTCAAAATAATTATGGACATGTTCTTAGACTCTTAAGGAGGTAAAATCAACATCAATAAATGTCAAAGCTATGTGTGGAATGTAAGTCAACACACACTTTTTCTGATATCTAGGATTCTTATGTTTCCTCATCAAGAAACATGGACGTCCTTTAAGTATTTAGGAATGCCAATGTTTCTTGATGAGGAGAGTAGTGGTTAAACCTAGTTGGATGAATGGTTCTTGTTAAATCAGTACCATCAACCTTGCCCAATTTTTAGTGTTCCATAATGTTATCCCCAAAGGGAGTGATGTGGAAAGTATCTCAGAAAAGAAGAAAATTTATTTGGCAGGGTGGGAAGACAAATACAAAAAAAAATAATTTGATAAATTGGAACATGATTAGAGAAACACAAGAACACAGGGGATTGGGAATAAGAGATCCTTCCATCATGAATCTATCTTTGGGAGTGAAAATAATATGAATAACGATATCAAGAAACTATGATTCATAGAATAATGTTATACATAAGAATCACTTCTATGTTGGAAGACTTTGGTGCATTAATGGAGTTATTAAAAATAAAAAGGGCTCATCCATTTTAAAACTTATCAAATCTTCCACTCGTTTAATATGCGATGAATTAATGTGGAATCCGGGAAATGGAAAATTAACATCTATATGGGTAGGCAACATCATGGGAAATTGACCTCTAGAGAAGAAAATTGAGTTAACACATCTGCACAATTGGATGGATGAGCACAATTTAGAAACCTTGTTTGATAATTCTTAATGGGAAGATATGATAGGTCAATGGTTGAAATGGTGCATAGGAGATCCACCAACACATCTCCTTCCAAATTTCCAACTATTATATGCCAACCTCAAAGGATGCACTCCTAGAAATGTAACTACACCAGATAACAGAGGTTGGGGTTTGAAATATTACAATGTCAAAAGAGGTTACCTCTCTCTGCTACAATAAAAATCACTCCCACAACAATCAAGTATATGGAAGCATATTTGGTAATATAATGAACTACCCAAGGTCAACATTTTCTGTTGGACAATGGCGCATGGTAAATGTTACGAGGGAAAAACTCTCTATGGCCAAGGGTAAACCACAACAAGCATGTATGACGACATAAATCAACTCAATTCCAACATATGCTATACAAACTAATGTGCAAGATAAGAAATAGGCCTACCTCGATCCAACGTTTGATGATGTTCCACCATTAAGCACTTTGACCCAAAGATTTATACCTGCAATGAGTTCTCAAAAAACAAGCAGAGAAAGTACATAGTGATAATATAAAAGGGTTAGCACATTATATAGAATAATCCATTAATAAACATTACAAACATGCCCATGAATAATAATCATATATTTGCAAGATACCAATAGGATGGGAAAGGAGTATTTCTATTAATAATTGATCAGTTGAAGTGACAACATTACAGACTTCCGTGTCAACACGGTTCAAAACCAAGACACCAAGTTCCTTCCAACTGAGTCTCCACCACTTCAATCCTCCACCAAAGGCAAGCTCATAGGAAAGAGGCAATGATGTCCTCTCAACAATAGGGAAAGAGCTTGGGGGTTGAACACTATGTTGAGACTTGAGGGACAAAGGGATGCAAACTCAATATGAAGTAATTTCTTCAGATTAACTTTGCTCTCAAAGTTGAATTCTTTCTCCTTTTTTCCATAGCTCGAAATTGTGCTCTTATAGCCTTCAGAATGCAACTGACGGGCCGAGTCAGAACATTTCCAGTATGTGGAAGGCCAAGGATCAGAGATCTCTTGTTGCGACATGGAAACCCGACCTCATTTTGTATTTTCTTGCACAAATCCAGATGTACGCGGGCTGTAGTGGAGCAGCCAGCATATACACATCTTGTATAACAGATAGGGAGTGTATATGTAGAAAAATGTATATGTTTAGCTATGGATTCATCAAAAAATGATGACAAGTCTGTATAGGGAAATGGAAAAAGGCCCTCTATGCAAGATAGTAATGGTGAGTGTAATGACCCTTTACTTATTAATATGAATAATTTCATAAATAATCCTAAAAATTAGCTAAATTATAATTAATTATTATATAACCTTAATTAATTATATGTTATTAATTAATTATTTTGATTATGATTAGCTGAAGTATGATT
>ML808194.1:116556-137099 GCA_009831015.1 Picea engelmannii | reverse complement strand
GACAGTCTTTACAGTGAGGCAAATCTTGCTATAACAGTAAAATTCTCACAGGTGATAATCTCTTGAAATGTGGAATCTAGGGTCCAACTAGGTGTCCACTCTATATTTCTAATTCAAATTCAATACAACATCTTTTTCTATAATGTGATTATGCTAAAAGTGTGTGGTGAGATGCTTTATTAGAAATTACAATCTCAATGGAAATTCCAAAGAGATGGAAGGACATATTCAATCATTGGATGAAAAGTTATGGAGAAATATAAAAAATAAACCTCTTTTGAAAAGGCTATGGACATCCCTCCCAAAGTATGTTTGTTGTAAATTATGGCTTGAATGAAACAAGCTAGTATTCAAACAAGAACTTGATCCTCTGGTTAGACTTGCAGTGAAGGAAAAGGGACTCTTGGTAGAATATATTAATACCAAAGGCAAGCAATTTCCAAAAATTCATTTTTGGGATGAAGATGTATATCGATGGATTCAACATTTGTAAATATCCCTATTTCAACCACAAGACTAGGCATTAAGCCTTCTCCTAGAACAAACTAGCAGTTTTGAATCAATGCAACCAATTTTCAACAATGGAGATTAGAGTAGCATTCTTTCATATTATTTTTTATGGTGCATAAAAAATCAACCTAGGGGAGGCAGGGGAGGGGGGGATCTTCATTGATCCCAAAGGAAAACTGGAATTGTCAAGTATGCTTGGGGCTTAGGAACACTCTATAAAAACTAGAAAGAAACATATTCATTACTACAAGGACTAAGCCACTAGTGGAAAAACACAATCATAGCCTAAGTGTCTTGGAATATTTGAACATAATTACCATGTTTGTGAACAAGAAAGTCCCAACTACCCACATACTTGATTTAATCTCGACTAGAGTGCATTATGAGGCTTCAAAGCTATGTGAAATCTTATTTTTTTGTGTTGTCTAGAGCCATAATAAACAAGCTAATGCAATGTCCAATATGGGAATAAGTCTAAAAATGGGGATGGTTTGGGTAAAAAGGGTTCAAACCACCCAAGTTATTCCTTAATTCCTAGTTTAATGACAAGTACCTCAATCATAATTCACCATGTGTCCCTCATACGTACACTCATCCACTAAGATAGAACAATAAACATGAAAAGACCTAGCTTCCCCTAGCACATATCGAAGGTTACGGGGACATGAGGTATTGAATATATGGATTTATTCCTAGCCGAGCTAGGTGGGATAATGAGCAGTCGGGTTTTAGCCAAGAAGGAGGGAATTGGGCTCCTCTACTTATATATTCTCAGGTTGGTCTTCGGTCTAATTCTCTCTTTGTTGTTTCTTATTCAGTTGAATTTATTTAGAGCTTGAATTCTAGTTTTTTTTGTCCCAATCCACTTTAGATATGGTGGACCTATTTTTGATTTTCTAAGATTTAATGTCTAGGGTTAAAACATTGGTTCTTACATTTTGGTCTTGGGTTCATCGTTTCTATTGGTAGTCTCTTTACCTCAGCGATGGCTCATAGTCAGATCTGTGGTTTCATCTTTTCTCTTGGTTTGACCTTCAATTATCTTTTGCTCAGTATTGTTTTCTGGAAAGGATACCTTTCCCCCGAGACTCTCGGAAGTGGTGTCAAAGTTTTCTTTACCTCTACTGCAGGTCTTGTTCCAACGACCTGTTTTCCTATTGACATAGACCATTCTACTTGGAGTATAGTTAATCTACCTAATTCTCCCTTTGAATTAAGATTGGAGGTTAGCCAAATTTTAGCTCCATTTTCATGTGTTCACTTGCACACTATGGATCATCAAGATTTACCAAGATTTACTTGAGCTAAGGAGAATCTTAAGGTCTCATGAAGATATGGTATACATAAACATAACCTCTATTCTCTCTCTTATAAACAAATTCAATGAATATGAACAAAACTGTATGATGCAAATAACATAAATCATGAAAACTCGATTTCAATTCAAGTAGAAATTGGCCATCCTTGAGATCTAGTGTAATTATCTAAAAAATATGATAGAAAAATTGAGCAAAGATACACATTCAATGGCTTCCAAACAGACTATATCACATCAAGGGGAAAATAAAGATGATATACAATGGTACATATGAGAAAAGCCATGGAAGTTGTAGAACATGAATCAACCTACAACAACATAGGATTGAACAAAGAAACAAGTCATCATACCTTTCTTTATCACATGTTTTAAAAATCAATTAGTATATTAGGTGTTTTCTATAGGATTTATAGTAATAAATACATTTGGAGAGTTTTTCCAAAACAGGTCAATAAACTTTGTATAATGTTTTGGATATATGTGGACACTTTGAATCATGCATACTTTATGTATGTATATCTAATGCTGTCTACCTTATTGCAACCATTTTTTATAATATAATTTACTTTGCAACCATTTTTTATAATATAATTTACTTTGATGTTTAAAAGGTTAATAATGTTTATGGGTTACAAAGTTATAACATTTAACATTTTTATTTTTATGTTTATGTTGTAGGCATTGTGACTTGTGTTAGTCTATATCATAAATTATATAAAAATTAAGGGTTTTTAATCAAACACTTTTAAACTAGCAAAAATTTGTTGCAGAAAAAAAGAAGGGTAAATACAAATTATTCTTTCAAATATTTTTTATAAATAATAATTTTCAAATAATGTTTTTCTTTGTACATAAATTGTATTATGATGAGGAAATAGTCTCACAAAATAAATATTATATATGATTTAAAAATGTAACGATTAATGTTTAGTACAACCAAGAAATAATGCTTTACAACTAAATCCTTAGTTTTTTTTAATTATATTTTTAAAATTTGAAATTGAAAGGGAGAGAGTTTTTATGAAAGAGAATTTGCATTGGTCATATTGTGCATGCAAATCTGCATTTTTTTTAATTATATTTTTAAAATTTGAAATTGAAAGGGAGAGAGTTTTTATGAAAGAGAATTTGCATTGGTCATATTGTGCATGCAAATCTGCACTTTTTCTCATACCATTTGACACATTTGAGTGATTGTTGAACAAAGTGTAAATTGATTTCATTTATAGTTAAGTGGATAACATTTTTTTTATATCAATGAGTGTGTAGATATTAACAACTCTTTTTCTTTAAAAGTGATAAAATTTATTATAACTTATTTGTCAACTAGTAGTGAGGATAATCATCAGTAGATGCTATCTATGAATAATCAAATTTCATAACCTTTTTCTTCAAAAATAATAAAATTTATGATAACTCATTTGTCAACTAGTAGTGAGAATAATCATGCTATTTATAAATTTACATTAATTCATAACCTTTATTGAAGGAAAATCACAGTAAAAAAAAAATAGCAAATGAACCAAATCCTCTCTAGTTGAATTAAAGTTATTAGTTGGAAACTAAAGTTGTTTGTTTGCATGTGAAAACATGTACAACCGTACATGTATGGAAGGAAGAATGCATACACTGGGGTGCCTTTTTTTAATGAATCGACATGGACATAAACAACGACATAAACAATTTAATGAACCTCCATAAACTAAATTGACATGGCAGAATGAAAAGATTGATCACTCTTCCTCTGACTAGGCCATAACATGCAAAAACACAGAGTTACCTGGAGTGTTGAATCCGTTGTATTGCCGATCATACGCTGCATTGTTATGGGACGAGGATACATTTCATTTTTTGCACCGTTTTCAGCCACAATAGCTGCCACCAATTACCATTGACACAGCCACCAGAATGGAAAACGCTTAGCTGGTTAAGATAAAAAAATTCCATTAAGATGCATCCAATTATTCTGAAATAGCCTAGTGTACTACTAGACTATTTTTTACAGTTTTGTACGCTTGACAATACCAACAAAATATGAGGGAATTTCTTTCTAAAGTTCTGGAGTTGACATCTATACGACTCACAATTGTGCATGATCTTCTCCTTTTAGTTAGCTCAGGCTGTGGTGGAACACTCCATTTACTACGTAGAAAAGACAAAGGAAGCCAAGTTCGTTGCAGAAAGGGGGAGGATGAAATCGTGGGCATGAGGAGAGTGCCCAAAAATCGTTGCAGTGTTGGTGTGCATATGCCATGTAGTTAAGTTTACTTAGGTCAGTGGTTAATTACTGGATTATTTTTGCTTGGCAGCTGAACTGCCAACTACCCGTCTTTAATGCAGGGTTCCTTCCAGTGTATTATATATATATGAGTGTTCTCCTTGTAATAAACATCAGATCAGATATAGATTAGATATGCAATAGTCATTTTGTGGAGATGAGAGAGTTCATTACAAACAAAAGATTTAGAATTTTAGTGGAAAACTTGCATCCTGTTTGGAAAGCCAACATTTTGCATTGTCTCAATTTGAGTCCATCAGCAGGGCGATCACTCAATCTAAAGATTGAGATGAGGGATAATGATGATCAGCAATTGGATAAATAAAAAAATTTGACTCGGAAAATCTAATGATAGTGAGGTGGACTCACTTCTTTTGTTGCATATATTCCAGTCAATAGATCACGTTGTATAGTGATTCCTTTCAATCTGGTTTAAAACCAGCCTCCATGTCTCACTAGGCTTCATCCCTTCATCTTAGTTAAGCTTGTTATTTATTATTTCAATTTCCGAAGCTCTCTCATTCTTCTTTTATTATAGTTCTCTTCTCTGGAAATTAATGAGACTTTATCCATGCAAATTTGATGACTGGTGTTGTGTTAGTGTTCATCTAGAGACGATTTATCTAGATGGTCATGAGTAATGTCGACAGTATGTTCTTTAAGATGAACACTTAGTGAGCAACCAATTTCCCTGATATAGACCGACCATCCCACATGGGCAAGATATTTCATACACCCCTTTCATTTGTTTAAGATCCATTACATATTTTGCAGAGTAATGAACCTTCTAATAGTGTTCGGAGGAGCAAACAAGCAAGAATTTGGATCACCCTGACTTTCTGAACTAGGTGGTGGTGATACTGTGCATTGTAAAGGAAGTCATTATTAATAAAAAGAGATCCTAGGAGGAATCACTTCTTGAAAGTGAGAGAAGCCAGAAGCGGTGAAGGTAATTTAATTTGTAGAAATTTGTTGATCAATTTACAGTTTTCTTGAGTTCACAATATGGAAAATCCAATTGTGGATTTTTATTTAAATGAATCCACTAAGTTAAACTAGAAAAATTGCGTAAATTGGAAGTTTAATATGCAGATCTTGATGGAAGGATACACTATTTGGATTATTGTATTTGTACAAGAAGCCAAACCTAAATCCCCACAAACTTAGTGGATTGGGAGAAAAGAGAGACCAAAGCAAAGGTACTCTTGAGAATGTCTGTCAAGGACACCATTATTTCACACATCAGGGAGTGTAAAAAGTCTAAGGAAACTTATGACACACTTAAAGGTTTGTATGAAAGGATTAATACAAATCTTGTGTTGTTTTAAAGAGTAGACTTCTTTCAATTAAAATGGAGGAAAATGAAAACATCAATAGTTTTCTTTCTAGAATTTAAGAGTTTAAAGATAATCTTGGTGATATTGGAGAGAATATTTCAAGCACAGATCTATTAACTGTAATTTTGAATGACATGTTATATGATTATTAAATTTTAATTTTTATTACCGGTCTTACAACTAGAGAGAAAGCATCTGCTTTTGATGATCTAACAAGTATTCTTTTGCAAGAGGAAGAAAATATAAATAATCTTAACTTCATGTCTCAGAGTTCAAATTTGGTGTTAGTAGCCAAAGGAAACAACTCTACAAATGAAATCCAAGGGGAGAGGAATAAAGGAGGTAAGGGACATGAAAAATCACAATAAGGCATGGCACCACCAAGAAGAGATATCAATGTAAAGAGGAATGATGGATGCTTCTATTGTGGTAAATTTGGTCACTTTGCTAAGGACCGCAGGAAGAAGAAATTTGATGAATGAAAATATATAATGCATACAAGAAATTTTGTTGATAAATATGTCACAGTAAGAATTGATTTCAAAAACCTCAAGTTGTTTATTTTCGATGTTTTTTTATCAGCAAAAACTGATTATTTTTATGGATAGTTTATTGATTTTGGTGCGACAATTCATATGCCTTGCAACATAGATTGGTTTGAAACTTATCATGCAACCAATAATGGTTCTAATATCTATATAGGAGATGATCATGGGGTGTTCACTCAATGAACCTATGACATAGCACCTGCGTTTATGGGATATTAAAGAGTACCTCTAATTTCACTAGATATTGATAAATACCTCCCATTTTTTTTTTGTTGAACTTCCCTCCCAATACGTTTTTCCAATAATAGAAACCCCTATTTTAACTAGATACCCATTTTTATACCCTCAATACCTATAAACCCCTTGAGACCCCACACCCCCCCGGCAAAACCTGCAATATATTGACCTTATTTTTCATAATAAAAAAAATTCCTTTATGAATGAACGTGATAACATATTGGTCAATAGGGTGAAGCCTCCGTGGAGATAAAATATCATATCAAATCAAAGGTTATGGAGATATATTTTGTTCGACAACACAAGTATTCCAGTAGAGGATGAACACCTTTAGTAACCACTCACACAACCAGATCAAAGATCAACACACCGATGTTTTGACGTGGTAAAACCCCTGTGGGGAAACATCCACGGACCTAGCCAATGCGACAACTTGGAGCAATTTATTAATGCAAAATAAAAGATTACAAAGAGATTAGAGAGTTTCTCACAATCGATCATTGAAAAATGACCTTCCATGCTCTTTAAATAGAGATCATGGACCAATCGCGTGTTAAGACACAGATCAATGGTCATTAAGATCAAAGATAATATGAAACATCATATCACTCTATGTCGGGAACATATCATGACCATCAGATTTCCTAACTACAAATACATACTAATGCATACTAAAGAAACACATTAAGAAACACATTAAGAAACACACTTTTACCTAAAGACACATTAGACCAAGTAGATCTTAACTAACTCCTAAGTGTCTAAATATCCTAACATCCCCCCTTAATAACAACTTGGGATAGGATTGAAGGATTTACAGTAGTGACACAATAGGAGAAGGAAGGAGGCATTATAGCCCATTCCCCTTTGATGACAACTTCCTGAACTCCTAACATAAATCGAAGTTTGGAAAACTTCACTTCTGTAAGAGACTTTGTGAAAATGTTTGCAACTTGATCTTCTGTAGGGAAAAAGAGAACTTCAATAACTTGATCATGAATGAGTTTTCTGATGAAGTGCATGTGTAGCTCGATGTGTTTGTTGCGCTAATGTTGAACTGGGTCTTTGGCTAGATTGATGGCACTTTGATTGTCGCACCAAAGGCTGGTCAGATGCAGTTGCTGGAATCCAAACTCTGAAAGAATCTATCGAAGCCATAAGGCTTCCTGACTTGCATTTACCATTTCTCAATACTTTGATTATGTTGAAGAAAGTGAAATAACATGTTGTTTCTTATATGCCGAAGTGATGGGTCCTTAACCAAGGATGAAAACATAACCTGCAGTAGACTTCCGTTCATCAGGGTTGTCATCCCAATATGAATCAGTGAAACCAACCAATAAAGGATCCCCCCCTAAATTGTAATGTATCTCGAACTGAATTGTACCACAAACATAGTGAAGTATCTATTTAACTGCTTTCCAATGGCTTTCATGGGTTTTTTGCATATACTAGGAAACAAGACCAACAACAAAGGAAATATCAAGATGGGTATGAGTCAAGTATAAGAGGCTACCAACTAACTGACGGTAGAAGGTGGCATCAACTTTGAGAGAAGTACAGGTGGCAACAAGTTTGACTCCAAAATGGAAGGGAGAAGAGGTTGGTTTACAATCGTCCATGTGAAAGCAATGAAGAAGGTCTTAAGAATACTTATATTGGGAAAGAAAAATTCCTTCATTGGTTTGCAAAACTTGGAGGCCAAGGAAATAGTGCAAAAAGCCTGAGTCTGTCATTTCAAATTTCTTCTTAAGGATGGTTTTCACATGGTTTAAAAGTTTTGAGTCACTACTAGTAAGGATAAGGTCATAAACATAAAGGAAAAGGATTATGATATGGATTCCTACTTTCTTGGTATAGACATTAGGATCATAATGGCATCTAGAGAATCCAATGGAAATAAGAAAGTTGTCCATTATGGCATACCAAGATTGAGGAGATTGCTTAATACCATAAAGAGATTTTTTAAGGTGACAAATAAGGCTAGAGTCATTTTGGACATAGCTAGGAGGTTCTTCCATGTATATTTCTTCTTGCAAATCTCCATGCAAGAAGGAAGATTTAACATCCACTTGATGGACCTCCCATTTATGCGAGGTAGCAAGGGCAAGAACAAGGTGGGTGGAGTTCATTTTGTCTACAGGGGAAAAGGTTTCATTATAGTCAACTCCTTCAACTTGGGAAAATCCTTTGACAACTAACCAAGCCTTGTGTCTTTCAACACTTCCATCTGATGCATACTTAGTTCTGTAGACCCATTTACATCTGACAAGTTCTCTTCCTTTTGGAAGAGGTACAAGATTCCAAGTATCAATTTCCATTAAAGAACGATACTCTTCATTCATTGTTGTATCCCAATATGGATGACCTGAAGTTTCTGCAAATGTCTCTAGATAATGAGTCTCTGAAACTTGATCCAAAAGAGAAGGGGCTCATTGGAACTGTGAACATGTCTGACACTGATATGAAGGATCATAGACAAGATCACCAACTGCTTCTCGTGTTGAATGGACCCATCTAGGAAGTGGTGGAGCTAGAGCTGGTGTTGGTTCAGGTTCAAAGTACTCATATGGAGGAAGGTGAGAAGATAGAGGTGAATTTTCATTCTCACTTTTATCATCTAAAGAAGAAACCAAAATAGAAAAAGGCACAAACACTGAAGATGGATCGCAGGCCTAAGAAGACACAAATGTCGAATTAGGATCGTAGGCCAAAGAAGGCACAAATGTCGAATTAGGCTCGCAGGCCAAGATATTTTCATCAAATTTAACATCTCTTCTAATAATAATTTCATTGCAATTTGCTTGAAGAAGTCTATAACCTTTGACATCTTCAGAGTAACCAACAAATATACACTTCTCATTTTTAGGCTACAATGCTTTCATTTTATCATCAGGAATGTGACTCATGCTATACTACCAAATACCTGGAAGTGACTTACATCTGGTTTAATTTTAGTCCAAGCTTCTTCTGATGTTATATTTTTAAGAGCCTTTGTGGGAGTGCGATTTACTATGTAATTTTCACGGTAGATGGCTTCCGCCCAATACTTTAGACTTAATCCCTTAGATTGGATCATACAATTATCCATTTCTTTTAATGTTTGTTTCTTTCTCTCAACAACACCATTTTGTTGTGGTGTATATGGAACAAGGTGTTAAATTTGGATGCCTTGTGTAGTGCAATAACTTGTAAAATTATTGTTCACACATTCGCTTCCATTATCTGTTCTTAACCTTTGAATTTGATGTCCAAATTACTTTTCTACAGGGGCCTTGTAGGACAAAAACTTGTCAAAAAATGCACTCTTAAGTTTTAAGAATTAAACCCAAGTACATCTGGAAAATTCATCAATGAAAGTTAAGAAATACTTGCACCCAGAAAAAGAAGGAGAAGAAAGTGGACCACACAAATCACTGTGAACAAGTTGTAAAGGGCCCGAGGTGTGCCAAGAGGAACGTTTTTCAAAAATGTCCCGATGATGTTTTTCGAGAACATAATCGACACAAACACCATATATGCATGAAACAAGAGGAATATCGGTCGCCATCTGTTAATTAAATAGTTGTTGCAATGACTGATAGTTTAGATGATCAAGCTGGTCATGCCAAAGTTTGTTCAAGTCATCGCTATGAGAAACAAAAACTGATGAAAAGGATGATGACCCAAATTTGTCAAACTTGTACAACCTGGTAATATCATTAGCAATTCCAGTTGTAAGAACATGCTTAGGATATTTTAGATCCTTGATTACAACTTGGTGAGGTGAAGACACTATGGTTTTACCTTCACCTAAATGAGTGATTTGATATACTCATAGAAGGTTACAAGAAAGAATTGGAACACATAATACATCATTGAAATGATCATTTTCTACTTGAACTATTCTAGATCCTACAACACTAAGATATCTATCAGCACAAACAAATATTTTCTTGGTGTTACATTCATTTATAGCAGAAAAATATGTCTTTATCCTTAGCCATATGATAATATGCTCTAGAATCAATAAGGCACTCATTAGAAGAAGAAGTAGAAGTTGTATTGGGGGAGAAAGCAGAAGCAGGAAGTGCATGCCCATGAGAAGAAGAATAAGTAGTAGAATCAATAATTATGCTGTGCTTCTTCATTGCTGCTATCATCTTCTTGAAAATATTTAGACTCATCATGACCATCTTTATCACAAAAGTTGCAATGTCTGTCGGTCTTCTTATTTTTATATTTTGCTCCTTTGTCACCATTAGGAGCGGAAGCTGTCTGAGTGGGTTTGGGAACCTTATGTTGCTTGTTGTTGTGGTGATTATGTTTCTTCTTGGGATTCTTAGGTTTATCTTTCTAATGGACGACTAAGGCTTTGTTGGAGGTACCTGCAGTGTTGATCACTCCAAGTTGTATAAGCTTATATTTCTCTCGAATCAAAGCATCAAAAAGGAATCAAGAGTGGGTTTTTGATAAGTTGTCCCTAGAGCCTCTTTCATGGCATAAAATGTAGATACAAACACATAATATGCACTACCTATCTTAGAAATAATAAGTAGATGCAACGCTCTTCATCCATCTTTATCTTACATTCTTCACATAAAATTCTTAGTGTTTTAAACTTATATAGATAGTATTCAATGAAAGAAAAATCACTTGGACTTAAATTCAATACTTCTTGATTTTCTAACTGTTGTGCTCGAATAATATTGTGTTTATCAAACATAGATTCAATCTTTTCCCAAGCTTCATTGGGTTTATCAAATTGTTGAAGGTCGAACCTTAAATCAGGAGAGATGGGCATTTCGATTATGTCACGTGCTTCGTCATTCCTATTATTTCATTTCACTTTCTTATCAACATCAATGGGTTCTATTTCCTTTCCCAAGGTAATCTGGTACACGCCTTTACTTCTTAATTGTTAGCCTATGGCTTACCTTTACCAATCACTAAGTCTAATTTGTCACCTATATTTGTATTATTCATTTAGGATATTAGTAATATATCCTCAAGTGATGACGAATGAGTTAGTTAAAGATTGCCTAGCCTAGTCATCATGCATGATTTTAGGATCTAGATCAAATCTCTCTATGAGGTGGCATCACCCATTGTACTATAAATTTGTAACATTGGAGTGAATAATGAAGTGTTGGCTTGTGAGCCTTTTCCGCCATGTTGTTGTTCTTGTTTATGATTTATCAATTGGTATCAGAGCTTCTTAGTTCTTAAGGGCTTGGTAGTGTTGAGAGGTAGGAATAGGAGTAGAGAGGTAGATAATATTTGTTGAGTGTATAGTTTCAATTCTCTTGTAACCGCAAACAAAGATCTTAGTTCTTAAGGGCTTGGTAGTCTTGAGAGGTAGGAATAGGAGTAGAGAGGTAGATAATATTTGTTGAGGCTTGGTAGTGTTGAGAGGTAGGAATAGGAGTAGAGAGGTAGATAATATTTGTTGAGTGTATAGTTTCAATTCTCTTGTAACCGCAAACAAAGAACGAGGGTTTTGAATCTACAATTTTGACTGGAGATTCTAGATAGCCTGCTTGAAGCTGAGAGTTATTTTTTTTTAATTATTTTGAGCGTGAAGAAGAAGAGTGCCTAGAGCCTGGAAAAATAAGTCATTGCCAAGAATTAGTTGTATGCAGAGCCCTGCCGGAAGAGGTGTAGGAGCAAGGAAAAAATCTTGCTACAGATTGAAGAGGCCACTTGCAGATTGGAATAAGAAGCAGAGATCCTTCATTTATCGACCACTTGTCTGAGTCACGGATCTAAAGAAAGGAAGACGTAGATCTACTGTAGCGGCTGCTCAAATATCCAGTGATTTGAAAGGAAAATACTCGCTGGATGGAGATCAACCTGTGCAACATTCAAAAGAGGAGATAGCACGAGATCGCAGTAATGTGAGTCATATGAGGTCGTGGCAGAGTGTGTGATTAACTGAGGGTATCCACGCAGTGTTCTTGTTCACCAAATGGATTCCACGTAGTATCTTTGTCATTGTTGAGCATCCTCGTCTTTAGTATTGGCAGCATTTGCGCGATCCAGGATGGTATCCTTGCTCTGCTCATAAAGAGGTATGACATGCTGGCTATTCATAGAAATATTTATTGACTGATATTTATTGCTTATCCACAGGAAATCGCTATATATCCGAACTGTTTTTAAGCAGATTTCACAAAATGCGAAACCACCACGTATCTTGTCCGATGATTGGCATATATCGGATCCCACATTCAGTGGTGTATATGCACATGCCCAATAATCCATCGACAGAAATTTACCCAACTAGATACACATGACAGAACATAGAAGCTTGTTGTATCATTCAGTCATAATTGGCTTATTCTCGTTAGCTTTTCGCCTCTGTTCCTTAGGCTTCTGTTCCTCATATTTCCTTTTATCAGCAACATCTCCTCCCTTCTAGCTGAGGAAGGACCTGAATAGCAGCGAGTGCACGTCGTAAATCATCTCTGCGATATGGAAATGAAAATAAATCAAGGCCTGATACCTACCAGCAACCCTAGTGAAAGCACACAGAGAATCGTAAAGCACACATAATTCATCCATTCTTTTCACTCACGTGACCAATCCAACGAAGAACTCACACGACCTCCAAAATTTCGGTACAGATCCAGGATGAATTGCCCCCAGAGCCATAAGATCTGTAGACACGTTTGTGAAAGAAAATCTGTGTGGCAACGACCAGAGCCATAAGATCTGTAGACATGTTTGTGAAAGAAAATCCTCTACTCCTTCAGCAGAAACATCTGTGTAAAATGCATCCCAGGTACACCATCTAAAGCAGTCAACAATCCCAAGCATCTTCTTCTCATCTCTGTGACAGAATGTCTATAAGTGAAGCTCCATGGCCCTTAATGCATCTTTAATTACTCTGAATGGGTCTGTTCCCGTAGTAATAAACATAGAATGTGTGAAAGAGGATTCTGTGATGGCAGGGTCTCCACTCTCAAAGCATAGTTCCAGTTCATCTTTTTCATTTTCTTGTAAAGACGCCCTGAATGGTCCCTCCATCAGAGGTAGAAAAACAGTGTAACTCATTTGTCCACGGGATCCACAGTCTATTCCTTTTCTTGGTAAGGATCCAACCTTGCTTTCCAGCAACAAGAATTGAGTCTCAATACGGATTTCCCTTGCATATTTCCCCATTTTTTGTACCATCCACCAGAGCTTGAAACGAAAGCAAGAGAGGAACCAAACATCATTGAGAGTACCAAGGGGAATGATATGTCGATTGTTACACTCTGAAAATCGAGCTCCGATAAACACACCTTCATCGAGGCCGATTCCTGAAGCATGAGTGACAACAACATTTTCCGGGATTCCTGAGAGAATACTATTCTTATGTATAAATAATTGTTGGTCGGAAATTTTAACAACTGGTGTGATTGTTGCCATGTCCTCTACTTGTTTGGTAGAAAATTGATCAAGTGTCGCCTTTATGAAATTCTCCCACTTCTCCAGATGTCTCGAATTCAGGAAACGTCCCGTCAAATGCCAGAAAGATCTCGAGCCTTCAGGAATCGGAGTAGAGCAAGGCCATGTAGAAAAGGGAAAATCCTCAGATTACGACATCGTTGAATGATATCAGTATTCAACGATAGAGTCTTCAATATCTTCAGTGATATGAACCTCCAAGAGTACAATTTGATCAATCTGAGGCTGATCAAAATTCTTTTAGGCAATTGCTTTGATTGGGTGATGATTTCCATTGTCTTTGGAATAACAAGTAAAATAATTGTTGCATTATAAATTCCTGTGGGTTGATAGATTTGATGTTGCAGTGGCATATTATAGCTTTGTAAAGGTTTAAAAGAATATGGAGAAGAAACCGTGTTTCTCTGTTGTAAAACAAAATTTTTTTTTTAACCCATGTTTTGCCTATGAAGACTTATATGCAAAATGATCGTAGGCCTAGTGCTTGCCAAACTTTGTAAAAAGGAGTTATCAGGTTCTTCTTATAAGTTGAATTTGGATGTGAAGACCATCGAAGGCTTCTATTTGTATTCTGATAATAAAAGAGATACCTACAATAATTTTTATTTTTTTTAGTGTGTGCTGAAGTGTCCAAGATCCACCTGAAATAGAATAAGGGGATCTTAGGAACACCTTTCTTTGTGTGTGTATGTGATAATGATTTTATCTTTGAAGATAATAATTTGTGTCTAGTCTTTGACACATTACATTTGGAAAACAAACACCACACATCATCCAAGTTGTTGATCAAATCGACATTCAACAAACAAACATATCCAAAGAATATTCAGGCACACAAATTCATGCCAATCAAGCAATTAATGAAAGGTGCAACACATCAAAGGTGGACTGGACTCTAAAGCTCTAAAACACATTGAAATTTGAAGATTAGTTCAACTTAGGAATCATGATTTATTGTAACTTGCAAATAGTCATTTGGTAAGTTTACTTGTGTTTATAAATCAAGTGAAGTTGAATTTGTAATTGGGTGCATTCTTGGTTGAGCCCGACACCCAAGATTCATTGTAATTTTGAGTCAAAATTGACAAGGTTGAGTACTTTAACTCAAATCATTGTAAACATCACTACTTTGGGATGCATTTTCGGTGGTAACCAACATCCTCAACTTCCTGGAAGCAAGCAAGAAAGAAGAGTTCAAGCGAGCGTGAAACAAAATCAAGCGAGCGTGAAGTTCAAGTGAGCGATTCAAGTGAGCGAGTTGCAGATAATCCTTTTCTGTCGAGCCTTCTTCTGTAATCAAGATCTACCTGCACAAGGAGACCTCTTTTAGTGTTTTGAAAATGGCTCAAAGTATTGAATTATTAGAGTTACTGAACACTCTAATAAACACCACTGAAGACAACACAATGACATTGAACAAAGAAACTCTTCAATCAGTGCTAACTTGTTTTCAAGTGATGCAAGATAAAGTTAAACTTCTTCAATCTCTATCCCAGCTATTGAATGATGAGTTGATAGATCTCAAAAATCAACAGCCGGTGAATTGTTTCGAACTAGTTTTTGTTCAGAACAACCCTCTCTATGATGATAATAATGATAATGACAATGTTTTTAATCAACATTCAATGAAGGAGCAACTCAATAAGACATCTTCAGATTCAGACGAAGTTGATGTTATTCTTGAACCTACTTTTCAAGAGTTTTCTTTTGAGTTTAATGAAGAAAACTTTTCAATGATGCATCAACATGCAGTAAATCCGCTTCCACGGATTTCAAAGCAACAGGTTCATAATACTCTTTCCATGCCCATCATCAAACCTTGAGAAGAAATCATCTACAACAAGAATAGAACAGGACTTGGATATGACAAGGAAGTTACCTTTCATATTCCTGATTATTCCAGACCAATCAAGTTCCAAAGTGATAGATTCCTTCAAGAAGAATCACTTTCACCTATTCAAGTTCAACATCAGAATGATAAGTGCCAACATTGTAATCTAGTTGGTCACAAGGAGAATCAATGTTTTGATCTCCATCCTTGCCATCATTGTGGCAAGCATAACCATTCTTTAGACAGATGTTCAACACTGAAGAAACCTGCAAGATTGAAGATTCACTATGAGTGGATTGATCCTTGGAAATGGTCATCAACAACCAAGCGATTATATAAGTCTTACCGTAGAATTCAATCTCAAGTAAAGACTAATCTTGTAGCACATAACATTTTTTACCTCACACAAGTGGTCCCCTTATGGCGTAGCTTTCGAGCATGGCCCTCACGGGATGAGATAACATGTGGTTGTTTCTGCATGCCCACTTTGTGTTGTACTCAAAATGAAACAAGTACGATACTCTCTTGAGCCTAGAAGGGGGGAGTACAATGATGAAACTCTCATGCACCTTAAGGGGGGGAGTTCAAAATTCCAGTGACGATGGTTCATGAAATCACTTGTGGTCTCTCCTTTCAGCTGAAAAAGGGGGGAATTGATGATGGAATTGAAGATGGTTGTCAGACAGAAATTTTTGACAACAACAAACATCAAGTATGCCAGATGGGAATGAAATTTGCCAAATGGGCAACTGCGGTCTGTAGATGTCAGACTTTGGTAGAATTATGGTTCAATAAGTTTAAGTTGAATCATATAGATTTTGATTTTGAGAGCAATGATGTGAACATTTGGTTCACATAAATGGTCATTCGACCTAGCAGAGGACAAGAGGATCCTTCTACATTATATCTTGGCATTTGATTGTGTTGTCAGGCATTTTCAGGGATGTGTCAGACTAGAAGTTGATTCACTTCTCTTGGTTCGCTCTCATCAAATTGGAGTTTACATTAAGTAAACAATTTGCATGCATCCTGGCTCACATGATTACATAGTGATATTTTCCAGAGATGACATACTTTGACAAGATTATGGTTTAATGACTTGCAATTGAATCATACACATTATACATTTGGATGTTGTTAGACACCTAAAAGTGTCAAGATTGGTTAGTGTTTATCCAAAAACCATCAAATACATGGTATCAATTGGTTAGTGGGCATCCCAAACCACAGATTTAGAGAGCACTTCAGTGATACGTTGATATTAGAGTGGTGATAGACAAATATAAGGCAAGATTGGTTGCAAAGGGTTATTCACAGAAAGAAGGTATAGGCGATGATGATACTTTGCATTGGTATCTAAAATGAATACCATTAGATTAATTATTACAATGACTATTAATTATAATTGGAAAATACATTAGTTGGATGTTACGACAACTTTTATGAATGGACAATTCAAAGAAGAGGTTTATCTTGTGAAACCAAAGGGGTTTGTAAAGTACGGCCAGGAGCAACTTGTCTGCAGGTTAAAGAAGACATTGTATGAACTTAAACATGCACTCAGGTCATGGTATATGAAAATTGACACTTTCTTCTTTCAGCACGATTTTAGTAAAAGTAAAGGTGATCCAAATCTTTATATCAAGAAGGATGGAAATGGTCATGTTTCTTTGATTTCTTTATATGTTGATGATCTGATCATAATAAGAAATACTAATGAGTTGATTGAAGAAATCAAAAAATTGTTGTCACATGAATTTGGGATGAAATACGTTGGTTAGTTGCATTATTGTTTAGGCCTTGAGGTATGGAGAGAAGATGGTAAAACACTAATCACACAAAGCAAGTATACAATGGATTTAATTAAGAGGTTTAATATGAGTGAATGTAAACCAATGTCTACTTCATTATAACAAAATATTAAGCTCATCAGTGATGATGAAATAAAAGAAATGAATGGTACCTTGTATCGACAGTTGGTGGGAAGTATGAATTATCTAACTACAACTAGGCCATATATTTCATATTTTTTCATTATACTTAGTCAATTCGTGGCTAAGCCTTGTGACAATCATTGAAAAACAACAAATAGAGTCCTTCAATATTTGAATGCGAATTTTAATTTTGGTATTGAATATACTAATGATTTTAATGTTGATTTGACAAGTTATTCAGATTCAAATTGGGAAAGAGATCCCAATGATAGAAAGTCAATCATAGACTATGCATTTGAAATATGAGTTGCATCAAATTCTAACTTTTCATGTCTTACATCTCTTATCTCAAGGACGTTTTAAGCGCGCACACACACACACACACACACACACACACACACACACACACATAGATATATATATATATATATATCAAGCTTGTATTTGCAGTAATCTTTAGGCAAGTGATCTACCCCATAACTCATTCTTATTTTCTTATCATTCAGACTGAAAGACACTCTCATTAGGTGAGATGCAAGAGATTGTGATCCCATGGCTCAATTTATCCTAGAGGAATTATTACTATCATTTGAGTAGAAATGAGTTAATTGTTCCTTATACTCTTTCATTGTATTATGTCTTTTTTGTATATTACGATTAAGGTCAAATGTAGCACAAGGAGATTATTTGCATTTGAGGGCTTAGACCCATCTTTCTGAACATGAGACCTCATTGGTTAGCTAAACTCAATAACATTAAGGTAATCATAATTCTTTCCCTGTGTAATGGAAAAGGAAATTATACACATCCCCATGAAGCTATATGGAGGGATCATATATGTTATGTGGTGATATTGGCTTCCCCGTCATTGTAAGAACCTAAAAACCCTCATCCTCCCAACTGAAATCACCCACTCAAAAAGAGATCCAGATAATAAAAAATTAGGGTTTGCAAGAGGGCTCCTTGAACTAGAGAACACCTATATGGGATCAAGCTATGGGATTTTACAAATGAATAGAACCAAACTATAACAAAGTAATCCATACAAAATTAGAGATAAAACCCTACATATATAAATACAGATAAAAAGGGTAGTTATGCCAACTTATACATACAAAGGTATGCAACATAGGGGCTCTAGTTCTCAATCTCATTTTTCATACAAAGGATTTGGATGATCTCAACAAGGGGTAAAGTCAACCTCATTGTTTGTTTCTTCTTTCGAAAGAGAGTTTCACTATTGTTGGTTATGCATTGATTTCTTGCCCAGCAATCCATCATCTAATACCCGTAACATCTCCACAATACCTATATAATCCCCTTTCCTTGCACATCGTCATGCTCCCCCTGGAATAACTATAAATCCACTTGAATTAAAAAATATTTCTCCCCCACTTCAATATAAAACAGTATATTGACTTGATTTTTCAAAATTTAAAAATCCCCTTTATGAATGAATATGATAGGATATTGATCAACAAGTGATCCCCCTATGTAAAACTGAAATAAACTAACTTGTCTTCTATGAAATAACACTTTTTCAAGTTAATGTATATTTGTTCTCTCCTCAAAACATCTAAAACAACTTGTTCAAATGCTCCTCTTTGGACTTACGAAAAGCCAAAATGTCATCAATATAGACAATAACAAATTTATCCAGGAAGGGCCATAATACCTAGGTCATCGTCCTCATAAATGTGCTAGAATCATTTTCCAATCCAAAGGGCACGACTAACCATTCGTTGGTCTTGGTCTTGGACTTGCATGCGGTTTTCCATTCATCACTTTCCCTATTTATTATTTGATGATATGTGATTCTTAGATTTATTTTTGAGAAGTACTTTGCTCCATTAAAGCAATCCATTTTGTCATTCATTCTTAGCAATGAGAATATACTTTGTTGTTATCTTGTAGAAAACTTGAGAATCAATGCACATTTTTCATATTTTATCTTTTTCTAGAGTGATCACTGGAACCATGGAGCTTCGATTCAAACTTGGCAAAGATATATGGTGAACTCATTCCTAATACAAAATCTATTTGGTGGGTAATACCGTTATCCTAACGGTAGTAACCCATTTGGTATATTTGCTAGAGTGAAGTCCACATATTTTGTCAATAACTTCTTCTCCACTTCATCCAGAAGACTTTTCTTCATGCGTTTTGTCAATAACATTCTTTAGCTTCCATCATAAAATATTTGACAGACACACAGTCCGAGGATACACAATACTGTAAGATAAATATGATAAACCAGTTATAAAAACAATGCTATAAATACACACATCAGTGCAAAGAGCACCGGACATCTAGATCTCAGCGTTATTAATATTTAGAAAACAAAAATAACCCACTGTTGCAGAGGACAATCTGAAAAACGGATAGGATATTACCGCTCCATACAATGGAGATATATTCGTTTCCCAATACCACTGCCACACTTTTCTTGTGCCCCATTCTACCCAAAACCTCTATACTCTTAACCGTGCACTGTAACAAAACATAACTGTAAAATGTAAATCCCCCTGAATTTCTCATGATGTAACAAAACACAAGGATAGTTAAAAAATAAAACCCTGCAGAATGGATTTCTCATGATCTAACTACCCATATCATAAAATCCCTTAACAACAAACACGGGAGAAATGTTCTGGAATCTACAACTGGCTCAAATTTGGTCCAACCAAACATTCATATAATATCTTAACAAACATTCATAGGTTTCCAATTTCTTCCATTAGTGCTGGAACGACCACTACATGGGGTTTGCTTACTTCCATTCTCAGAAGCGCAGTAACAACACAAGGGAACACAAGAAATTTTAAATCAAAATAATTCTGAAACGAGAGGAAAATAATCACAAGGGAACACAAGAAATTTTAAATCAAACTTGTAAACTAAGGTCCACTCCACCAAAGCAGAGTTATATTTTGACCGGATCTTTTCATGTAATATTGTATGGAGAATAGTTCATAAGTGGTAGTCAAATTGATGAGTCTTAATCTATCCCCGATTCATTTTCTATATCTTTGTGACCTGTTAACTTTTTCATATTAGTAAAATCATGAATTAAAAAATACGTGGACAGTGTCCTTTCATTTGTCACAAAGGAATTCATA
>ML808194.1:80009-95135 GCA_009831015.1 Picea engelmannii | reverse complement strand
TGTTGTTCAAAATCCATTTCTGAATGTAAAAATGGATTCAGCATGCTGAAAAACTTCTAGAATACTAGGATTATACAGAAATAATCACTCAAATCTACCAATCTAACATCCCTAAAAAATCACCATTTCATATAAAAAAAACAACCAATTATTACAAAGTAATATCTTACGAGGCTGAAACTGCCAACGACTGCCACACTTTTCCTCTGCCCCTTCTACTCAAAACTTCTGGAGATACCTCCATTTCCCAATACCTTTGCCACACTTTTCCTCTGCCCCTTCTACTCAAAACCTCTGGAGATACCTCCATTTCCCAATACCTTTGCCACACTTTTCCTCTGCCCCTTCTACTCAAAACCTCTATACATATATCTAGAACAATTAAACGTTCCACTGTTAACAGAACATAACTGAATTTCTCACGATCTAACTACCCATATCGTAGATTCGCTCATCAGAAATTCAAACAAATGTAGGAAAAGGTTTTACCCATTGTGCAAAGTGGAAAAACGGCCCTGCCAAGTCTGACTTCTCGTTGAATCTAAATCTGGATCGAATCGAGCTCAGTCGACAATGAAGAGAATGATTGTGATCCTACAATTTGAACGTTTGATGCTTCATAGTGGATGTCCCAAGCACGTTCTTTGTTGCTGCTATGGTTTTTTTTTTTCCAAATCCCTTTCACAGAGATGTAAAATTTCTCCCACTGTCTTATTTGGACGGTTTATTCCTCGGTGTCTTATTTGGACGGTTTATTCCTCGGAGGCTTCGGATAGGAATAATGGTCGTCATTTTTAATTCCACTGTCTTGTTCCTCGGAGACAAAGGAATCATGGTCGTCCTAAGAAGTCGCCAAACAATAAAATGGCGTAGACATTTTGACACCTTTGGGGTGTTATCTGATCAATTCAGTTTTTTCCACAGTTGTTATCCGTTCAAAAACTGATCAGAAATTTGAAAGAATTAATAGAATTGTAAATATCAGTTGTTGAGATTGTATAATATGAATGGATTAAATTTTTTTTTAAGAATCAATCCATATACACATTCAAAATATTCATATACGTTCAAATTCAAGCAAAGAATTGCAATTTCAGGGACAATTATTATTTTGATACTACCAACACTACAACACTGTAGTAAAACAAAACAACAACACTGTTGTTATAGTAGTAAAGGAACATGAAAGATGTTATATCTATGACATTGGCATATATATAGAGGGATGTTACATTGACAACTCTAATGTGAATGTTACATTGATATCGAGGGATGTTACATTGACAACACTAATGTATATTCAAAGAACACTAATGCATATTCAAAAAAGCCGATCCAGCACTTCCAATCCAGCCAATTAAATGTAATGATCAAAATGGAATTTCAGGCCTGAAAGTTTAGATAAAACCACCCAATGAAGTAGGATGACCTTATTGAATGATTGGAAATTAAGATAATTTCGTTTAAACGTTGCACATACCTTAAGAGAATCTGTATTAGAAATCCGACTGTTACGATTCCAAGGGATTAGAAATCGCCATTCTTACACGCCATAAGTATCTTGATATCGCTATAGTGATACGCGGCCAACCTATAAGGTGCAAATTTGATCAGTAACTTTTCAGAGATCTTTCAGGACACCAACCCGTTTATGGATGGCAACCAGCTGTGGGGCCAATCCAACTTTCGGGCAGCTTTTGTATATGTTGAACAAAAGACTGAAGGTTGTTATAAGAAGATCCCTCCTTGTCCACAGCCATTTTGGCAAGCCTCCCCAGCTCCTTGGCTCTCATTCTCATCTTTTTCCCCTCTTCCTCCGCCACAAGCGTGATAACCGCTCTTCTCACCTCCTCGTCATCAGGTACACTGCTCATATCCAAACATATTTGTATGCCGATCCCCAGGAATTCTTCCAGGAGCTTTGAGTTAAATGGCAGTTCTGCAAACATGGGCCAGGTAATCATGGGGTTTCCCAGGCTCACGCTCTCCAGCGTAGAGTTCCACCCGCAGTGACTCAGGAATGCGCCCACGGAAGGATGCGAGAGAATGAGAAGCTGAGGCGCACAACCCCATATAATTAGCCCCCTCTCCCTGGTCCTGTCTTCGAACCCCTCCGGCAAACCCACTTCGGCTACTTTGGCGTTGGGCTCCGCCTGAGAGCGTCTGATAGCCCAGACGAAAGCCTGCCCGCTGGTTTCCAACTCCGCAGCCAGCGCACGGATTTGCTCGTTGTTGGCAAAAAATAGACTCCCAAAACACACGAACACCACGGAGTGCGGGTGCCGAGAATCCAGCCACCGCAGATACTCTTCCTCGTGGATGTCCGCCGTCTTGCCCCTGCTATTCATATTTCCGCGATCGATCCGCATACCGTCGAAAGCGGCGGGAGGGAGCAGGGGACCTATGCTCCACACGGGGCTCCCCGTCAGTCTCCTTATGTGATCGATCCCCACGGAATCGAGCTCGTAAAACGTATTAATAAGTATGCCCCACCCGGACTGCATGCTCCGGTTAATCTCCTCCCTAATGACGTTCCAGGAAGGATTTGAATCCAGATCTTGCATCGCCACGGGAAGGTCCGACTTGCGCAACTTGAGGTCGAAGCTCAGCGCGGGGACCTCAAAAATTTCGGCATCTCCCTCCAGGCTCTTTTGCGGCGTGTAGTTCATCAAGGAGCGTATGACAGACATGGCGAACGCGCCGGACGTGTAGAATACCACGGTGGGGATCCCGAACTTGGCACCCGAGCCGTGGAGCCATCCTGTAAACATGTCACTGATGATGCAAACCGGAGGAGGAGAGGAATGGGGAGCTTCGGTATTCTTAATCTTGTTATTCGTATCATACATCTGTTGCTCCAGCCATTGTTATTCTTAATTTTGGATTAATCCTGTCATGTAGAATTACAAGCAATGTAAAGAATTAGAGTTTTTGGCCATTACTAGCTAGAGAGTTGGATTGCTCTTTTTCTTCTTAACTACTTCCTTCCATTCCTACTTAGGGTTTTGGATAGGCCACTAGATTATGCGGTTCCACTTGATCTTGATGTAAGTTTTTAAATGGGGGTTATAGTATCTTATGCTTTGCTTCTTTCTTCTCTACTTGATCAACCGAATCCAGACAAGCTGAGGGTTAGGTTGAGGAGTGTTTGATAGATCAAGAGGTTTGGTGGGTTCATCGACTAGGGTGATGAGGATGGTGTTCTCGCAAATAACTAACTTTCTCAATAGACACCACAATTGAGGGTGACACTATTTGATTGGCCTATAGACCTATGGATTCTAGTAGATTAAAAGGAAGGGAATGGATTCTAGTAGATTAAAAGGGAATCCTTGTCGATCAATTAGTTTTCTTCTTTTGCACCATCCCACCATGTATTTTTGCACCATCTCACCATGTATATTTTTGTTGGGACTTTCAAGATTTTATATTCTTAGGAATCTTGGTGCAATAAGTAACAATGTGCCCAATCTCATAGAATGTCATGCATTAAAAGGAAACTTTTTCATAGTCCAAAATATGGATCTTTGGTTAACAAGTTCATTTTTACTTGAAACTCTTTGCTCAATTCCATCTCTACACAAATGCATGCATATGTGATGTGTTGGTGTTCATCTTATAACTTATGAAATGGAATTTTCTCAGAGCATTACCGATATCACTAAGAAAACCATATCCCCAAAAACGCTCAGGAAGATTATGGATCCTAAACTAAACATGAGCCATGCAGAGAGAATGTGAACTTGGGTTAAAATATGGAATTCAAGCCTTCATGCTCACACTAGAGTTTCCCTCAAACATGAGACGTAAGTTGATGATCCAATCTCGATCCTCTATTGATTCAAACTCCATAATGAAGAAGCCTTTAGCACGAGGGTAGATAAAGGATTCTTCTTTGATTTTGGTTTCGAGGCACATGCGTTCCACTAGTGTACATATGCTAATCTTAGCTATAGGTCACTAAACTTCCATATAAGACCATTGTCTCTTTTTAATTTTGATAATCATTTTCCAAAGAATCTACAAGTGAAGGCATCTTGATTTGTTAAATCTTTAACCTATAATAGGATTGATCTTTAGGACAATGAGTCCTAAAGATGAACCCTGATCTGGGTTCAGAACTTTAACAAATCAAATGTCCACTACTACAAATTATCTGGAAAATGATACTTCTAACCATTATCTCTGTAAAATGATCACTCGTCTATAGTGTCCTTAGTAGTGGGAACAAAAAGAGCTAGGGCCTCTTGTACTATATCAGGGAAAATTTTAGGGGCTATATATTTCCCATAGGATAATTTTTCATTCTTTTTCCAAAAAAAAGATTCACCAATTTCCACCTTTTCTCCCCTAAATTCTATAAAATAAAATTATTTTACCTAAAAAAATAGCCCAATTTTATAGAAAATATATAAAATGCTTAGAAATTTGAATATTTTCACAAAATATAGCCAAACATTTTATAGTTTGCATATTAAAGACTAGTAATATTCACCAAGGTTTCTACATTCTCAGATAAATTTTCATCCTTAAAATTATCCTTGTACCATATGGAGTCTAGGGAGCTAGAATCCACATGGCGTTCCTTTTTTTACCATAATGAAACACCCAATTACATGTGGATGGAGTATCCAAGATTAAAAGGAGTCATTCCCAACTGAATAGATAACTTGGGGTACAATTGGGTCTCTCGGGAGGAGAGAGATACCATTTCCATTGGACGAATAACTTGGAAACATGAATGTCTTCGAGGGAAGTGCAAGAGCCTAAGGAATAACATAGAAAATAAGGGGATCCCATTCCTTAGGTTGTGCAAGATAAATAATGGTGAATTAGGATGCAGCTTGAGAACTATTGTAGGTTTAATTAATGGCTATGAGCCTTAAAATTGGGTCGTGCGGAGAGATATTAGAGATAGAAATATGATGAGAACACACTTATCAATTCATAGCCTCATATTAGGGGTGGTTTGTATTGTAAAGAGAGTTTTTGCAACATGGAGCCTATGGTTGGGTTGAACATCCTTCTTCTGCATCCAGTTTTTGGACAATTCCAGATAGACAAGTGGTCTAGATTTATGAGCAGAACGAAATGAACAACAAATTGAATACCATAACACAGAGATATGGAGAACAACAAAAAATATCCAGTGAACAATAAATTCTATTGAATAAATAAAATATGATGAAACTATAAAACTGCAGAACCGAAAACACTTGCTCAAATGGTGATAGCTATCTCTGAGAAGAAATGTGGTTGCTACGCACATCCATCTGAGAAGAATGATTACAATGAGGCTCCATAGGCCTTTTAACATTACTCAAGGATTCCAAAACCCTAGACATCCAAAAACCTAACCCTAGGAGATGAAACACAAAAAATTATGTGGGCCTCGATGGGTAAGTTGGCACCTCAACTTCCTCGGGTCATAAATTTTGAATATGACCTCCATTTTAGGCGCGTGATAGCCCGTTGGAAAGGTATTTTCTAAAACTACATATTATGTCATCAAACTCTGAGTCCCTCTACAGTTTGACTATGGAAAGACAAAAAAACGCCCCAAAATGTCCCTAGAAGTACTAAAAGATGTACTCATATGAAAATATCCAAAATAAGCCATTTGGATTAGGTCTGTGGCCACCCATATCCACCTGGAAGCTGTGTAGGGATTCAGACAACCCTGGAAGTGTATAACCCACAATTATAAAGAAGTACAAAAGAATGCGTTGAACTAAAATTATCAAGAGGATCTAGTTGGAATAGGTGTGTGGCCGCCAATAGCCACCTCGAACAGTCCTCCACCCTTAGGAAGCAATGGTATCCATTGCATTGAGTGTGACTATCAGGTGAGGAAAATTTTGTTGAATTTGGCCCTGGGTGAGCCACTTGCCTTGGTGTAGGAGCTTCCCTTCCTTGACAACTTGATAAAGTTGGATCCTCTGCTGGCGAGTGCCCTTGAGCTATGTGTCCACTATCTGATTAATGGATTCTTGTTCCATGTAGTCAGGGTTGAGCTCTGTCGGTGTCAATTGTTCTGTGAACTCTGAGGTGTCCAATAATGGTGGAAAATATGGTTGAAGGAGGTCCACATTGAATATTGGCTGCAATCCAAGGAAAGGTCGAGTGTTGAGCTCAAAAGAATTACTACCCCCATCCTTGGTGATAGTATAAGGCCCATAGCAAAGTGGGTGGAGCTTTTGATGGGGCCCTATAAGGTTCTCTTTCTACAAATGTAACTAGACCTTATCTCCCACCTGAAACGTATGTGGTACCTAGTGTTGATCATGGTGTTGTTTGTACTTAGCATTGGATTTCTGCAAAATATCATGGACCCTTTGGTGGATGTGCTGAATCCATTCAATAAATCAGGTGGATTTGACGGCCTCAAATGAAACATGGGAATAATATGTTTGTGTTATTGCAAGAGGTAGTGCAAAATCAATGGGACCCAAGGGTTGGAATCCCATCCCTACCTGAAAGGGGCTATGGTTGGTGGAGCTATGGAGAGCCATGTTGTAGTTGTGTTGAACATAGGGAAGACTTTCATCCCATGTACGTGGGTGCTTAGATTTATACATGCGTAGGATGTGCATAATCATTCGATTGACAACCTCTGTTTGGCCATCGATTTGAGGGTGGGAGGAAGTGGATTTAGGGAGCTTGGTATCCAACACTGACTAGAGACTCGACCAAAATGTGTTGATGAACCTTTTTTCCTGATCGAATATGATGGTATATGGTATCCCAAAATGGACCTACACTCGTTTGAAGAAAATCTTGGAAGTATTTGTTGATGTGTTGTTCTTCTTGCAGGCTATAAGAATGACCATCTTCAAAAATTGATCAACCACGACCAATACACAATTGTTGCCTTGCTTGGTGGATGGAAGGCTAGACATGTAATCCATCGACATGGATTCCCAAGGCCTCTCAGGAGTAGGAAGAGGGGTGTATAAGCCTTGCTTCTTGATGGATGACTTGGAAATGACACATGCAGTGCAAGATTTGATATACTTCCTAACGTCCTGTTGAAGTTTTGTCCAATAAAAATGTTTTTGTAGAATGACCATAGTTTTCTCCACGCCAAAATATCCTTTCATTCGACTATAGTGATCCTCCCAAGTAATCTTTGCACGCTCTCTTACAAGAACACATAGATGGTCCAAATGGCATAACGATTCATCCTAAATGTGAAAATCGGTGACATTTGCGCCTGTACCCAAGAGCTGATAGGTGGTGGCGAAGTCTAGATCTTGTTGATAAAGTTGGGGCCACTCAGATACCTCATGCCCACAGGAATGGAACATGATGGTGAGTGCAACCATGAGAGGTTGACAGAGGCAGTAAGCGATAGGATTTGTGCTCCTTGTCTTATACTTGATGTTGAGCTGAAAATGTTGCATGCAGGTGGATCACTTCTGATGGCGGTCGTTCTGCAACTTCCCCTGTGTCTGTATGAAATGCAGAGGCTTGTGATAAGTGTGGATCATTGTATCATTTCCTAGAATGTAATGTTTCCATTGACGACAGTCTTGTACAATGGAATACATTTCGTTATCATAGGTGGCGTATTTTCGGACAATATATGAGAGTGTCTCACTATGGTATGTTACCAAATGACTATGTTGAGTGAGAACTATGCCTATAGCATAGTCAGATGCATTAGTCTCAATCTCAAATGGTTGTTGCAGATCGGGTAAGGAGAGTACTGGAGTTGAGCACAAACAATGCTTCAGATCATCAAATGCTCGTTATTATTCCTTCCATCACGTGAACTTTTCCCTACCATCTCCCTTGGTCACTTGGCTGAGGGCCCATGCAATATGGGAGAATCCCAACACGAACCGTCAATAGAAGTTGACAAGTCCCAAGAAGCTTTGAAGCTTAGTTAGTGTGGTCAGGGCTGGCCAGTAACAAATGAATTGGATCTTAGTTTGATCCACATATACCCATGCTCATCAACAATGCATCCCAAGTATTGGACCCTGTTCATGCCAAAGGAGCATTTCTCCAAGTTGGCATACAGATTGTGTTGTCGCTGAGTGCTCAAAACCTGTTGAATATGTTGCATGTACTCCTCCCGAGTTCTGTTCAAGATGCGGATGTCATCCAAATATAACACCAAAAAAGAGTTGGTGAAAGGTCTCAATACATCATCCATCAACCTCATGAAAGTGGTTGGTGCATTTGTTAAGCCAAAGGGAATGACCAACCATTCGAAGAGACCTTCTTTAGATTTGAAAGTTGTTTTCCATACATCAGTTGGCTTAATGGGAACTTGGTGGTAGCTAGACTTTAGGCCAATAGGTCAAGAAGGTCATCAATTCAAGGAATTGGGTACCGGTTCTTGACTGTGATTTTGTTTAATGCTCTGTAATCAATGCGAACTCACCAGGTCCCGTCTTTCTTTTGCACTAGTACAATTGGGCTTCCGCAAGGGGAGGAGTTGGGTCTGATGTCATCCTTTTGAAGCAACTCTTGGTTCTGATGCTTGATTTCATCATTTTCCATTAGCGAGCGACGATAGACTGGTCCATTAGGAAGAGGTGCACCAAGGGTTATTTGATCAGTTTAGTTTTGTCCATAGTTTTATCTCTTTAGTTTTGTTCAGAAACTTATCACAAATTTGAAAGAATTGATGGAATTGCAAATATTTGTTGAGATTGTATAATATGAGTGGATTAGAAATTTTTCATGGAGTTGGATCCATATACACATTCATTAGATCCATATACACATTCAAAATGCAATTCAAGTAAAGAAAAATTGCAATTTCACCAACAATTCAATCTCCGAATTCAAATGATAATCACAGCTTGCAAAAGTAAAAAATAATATATAAAATTTAAGAACTAAATTTTTGTTATTATTATTTTGATACTACCAACAACAATCGTTGTAGTAAAAGAACATGAAAGATGTTACATCTATGACATTGGAATATAAGTGAATGTTACATTGATATATAGAGGGATGTTACAATGACAACACTAATGCATATTCAAAGAGGCCGATCCAGCACTTCCAATCCAGGCAATTAAGTATGATGACCAAAATGGAATTTCAGGCCTGAAAGTTTAGATCAAACCACCCAATCCACCCAATGAAGTAGGATGACCTTATTGAAATTGCATGATTTGAAGTTAAGATAATTTCATTTAAACGTTGCACATACCTTACGAAAATCTGTATGAGGAATCCGACTTTTACGATTCATAGGCCAAGGGATTGGAAATCGCCATTGTTACACGCCATAAGTATTTTGATATCGCTATAGTGATACGCGGCCAACCTATAAGGTGCAAATTTGATCAGTAACTGTGCAGAGATCTTTCAGGACATCGACCCGTCTATGGATGGCAACCAGCTGTGGGGCCAATCCAACTTTCGGGCAGCTTTTGTATATGTTGAACAAAAGACTGAAGGTTGTTATAAGAAGATCCCTCCTTGTCCACAGCCATTTTGGCAAGCCTCCCCAGCTCCTTGGCTCTCATTCTCATCTTTTTCCCCTCTCCCTCCGCCACAAGCATGCAAACCGCTCTTCTTACCTCCTCTTCATCAGGTACACTGCTCACATCCAAACATATTTGTATCCCGATCCCCAGGAATTCTTCCAGGAGCTTTGAGTTAAATGGCTGTTCTGCAAACATGGGCCAGGTAATCATGGGGACTCCCAGGCTCACGCTCTCCAGCGTAGAGTTCCACCCGCAGTGACTCAGGAATGCACCCACGGAAGGATGCGAGAGAATGAGGAGCTGAGGTGCCCAACCCCATATAATTAGCCCCCTCTCCCTGGTCCTGTCTTCGAACCCCTCCGGCAAACCCACTTCGGCTACTTTGGGGTTGGGCTCCGCCTGAGAGCGTCTGATGGCCCAGACGAAAGCCTGCCCGCTGGCCTCCAAGCCCGCAGCCAGCGCACGGATTTGCTCGTTGTTGGGGAAAAATAGGCTCCCAAAACACACGAACACCACGGACTGCTGGTGCCGAGAATCCAGCCACCGCAGACACTCTTCCTCGTCAATGTCCGCCGTCTTGCCCCTGCTATTCATATTTCGGCGATCGACCCGCATACCGTCGAAAGCGGCGGGAGGGAGCAGGGGACCTATGCTCCACACGGGCCTCCCCGTCAGTCTCCTTATGTGATCGATCCCCACGGAATCGAGCTCGTAAAACGTATTAATAAGTATGCCCCGCCCAGACTGCATGCTCCGGTTAATCTCCTCCCTAATGACGTTCCAGGAAGGATTTGAATCCAGATCTTGCATCGCCACGGGAAGGTCCGACTTGCGCAGCTTGAGGTCGAAGCTCAGCGCGGGCACCTCAAAAATTTCGGCATCTCCCTCCAGGCTCTTTTTCGGCGTGTAGTTCAGCAAGGAGTGTATGACAGACATGGCGAACGCCCCGGACGTGTAGAATACCACGGTGGGGATCCCGAACTTGGCACCCGAGCTGTGGAGCCATCCTGTAAACATGTCACTGATGATGCAAACCGGAGGAGGAGAGAAATGGGGAGCTTCGGTATTCTTAATCTTGTTATTCGTATCAGACATCTGTTGCTCCAGCCATTGTTCGAACGGCCAGGCCAGCTTGTGGGACGAAGCTACGAGTATGCGGGCGGCATCAAGGGGAACGTTGTCCCAGCTATCGATATCCGGGGGCACCCCCAATATGGGAGGCATGGGCAGAGACACAAATCGGATGTTCAGATTCGTGTTCTGGACCTGAGGCTGGAGCCGTTTAGCGCTTCCCGGAGTGGTTATATAGGAAACCGTGAGGCCCTGCGAGGCAAGCAGCTTGGCCAGTTCCATGAATGGAATGAGATGGCCTCTTTGCACTAATGCTGGAACGACCACTACATGAAGTTTGCTTTCTTCCATTTGCAGAAGTGCAATAACAACTCCGGACTTGCTGCTTTAATACTGAAACAAGAGGAAAACAAAACAATCCCAGGGAATACAAAGAAATTTTAACAGGGAATACAAAGAAATTTTAAAACCAAACTTGTAAACTAAGGTCTCCTCAACCAAAGCAGAGTTATATTGTGTGGACGGTGTCGTTTCATTTGTGATGATAAAGTCATTGACTCATGAGCACCCAAAGATTCCTCGAGGTTTTTCCAAAAATGTAAACGTGCTGGTAAGTGGTAACCTTGTTTGTCCGGGGAATCTTTATGTTTTTATGGTCATGAGCTCCCTATTCATAGTTAGTTCTGGCCCGCAAGGGATAAGATCAATAAGGAACTTAATGTTTTGCTGTTTCCCAAGAAGTGGAAAAGGGCAATGGATTTTAAACAACATTTCTCTGCATTTGTGACAAAGAAATGAAAAATATGAATGCAATTCATCTGTTGAATATGAAGTAGATAAGAATAACTGCTACAATCATACATAAACTTTATATTTAAAACTCTACACACCGTCTTACTTGCCATTAGTTTATTGTTTTATCTTTCTCCACCTAAAATGTTGTCAATAATTGCATATAAACAATACGTTTTAACTTTCATGCCATATAAACAATACATCCTATATATATAATTAAACAGAAAGTTTTACATCTATCGGCAATGAGTACAATTAATCACTTTTTAATCTAAAATTCTAATATGATTGTTAACAATAAAAGATGTTGGTATATTCTTAGTCATCCTCCCAAATCAATGAATATGATTTACTTTTCACAACTTCCTTGTATTTGTATTTTTTAATGCATAAGTTAACTTGTTTACTTTTTAACATTTACCTAATTATATTAAGAAATTACTGTACCACTATATAATTGCCACATTTAAATAATTAACCTTTGGGATTACCACATTTGGATTTCCTCAATACAATACACTACAATACAAATAAGTATTTTTTTATTATTCATTAGTGTTATGTGGTGCTCATTCAACTTCTTTACCATGTTACATTGCAATAAGATTACATGTTATTACACCTATTGATAATGGACAGATTTAATAGGGGTTTAGTGCTTAATAAGTTTTCTATGGACACGATTAAATATGGCTGGAATATTCTTAGTAGTCACACAAAATAACTGGCTCTGATTTCAATCATTAACTTCCTAGCTATTATAAAGACATCCATTTATGTGTTTATTTTTTTACATTTACCTAATCATATTTAAAAATTACTTTGAGAGTTAACTGATTGCCAATATTAACACCAGATAAATGAAGCATAATCAATAATAAAATTTAATATATTCTTTTAAGGATTCTTTTCATCTTATCAACATTTTGGCGTTAATCAACCACAATTATATGACTATACTAGTTTATCTACAACAGTTATCATATTATGAGAGCGTTTCATTTTAGCCCCATTTTGTTGGATGTGAAGCGTGGCCTCTTAATGGTGAATGGCATGCATTATAATGCTGGTAATGCCGGAGAGGCGAGCTTTATTACAAGAGCTACTTCAAAATCTAGGTTAGGAAGATGACAACAATAGATGCATTCATATAACTACTTCAATACCAGAGGTTGTACCTTCTTCTGGGCTATCTATTTCTTTTCTTTTATTTCCCTCTTTTATTCTCTTGATTACTTACCTTCATATACTGTGTCCATTTTTTTGTGATCCGGTCATGTTTTGGTTATTAAATGGTATCTTAGTTCTTCCTAGGTGTATGTTCCTTTTCTTTTATTTCCCTCATTTATTCTCTTGATTACTTACAGTTATATACTGTGTCCATATTTTTATGATCCGGTCATGTTTTGATGATTAAATGGCATTCCAGTTCTTTTTTCTGTGATCAACAGACGTTCTAGTCATTAAATGGTATTCTGGGGTTTTTTTTGAAAAAAAATGACATTCCTGATTATTTAATGGGAGCAATTTATTTTAATTTGCTAAATATATTAATGTTTCTTGGGAACATAAGACCCATAGCACTTGCATCATCACTTTCACTTTATTTGGTTTATAGAAGTCCCAGGACAAACGCTAACCTTTGTTGCATCACTACATAATTATTATGAAGTAATTTTGGCTCAATCATTTTTGAGAGATTTTTTATAATCTTTCATTTTTTTTTATAATACTTTTAACATTGTTGCATGCAAAATAGATTTATGGGAGTCTATTCATTTGGAATCTTGATCTCCCTCTTAGATTCATGGATAGCTGAGCTACCTTTTGTACTTTGGATCAAGTTGTGAGATATACATATTATTATCATTTTATTATGAAGATGTTAATGTGGATATAACATAAGGTAAATTAATATCCACTCTGTGATACCTTAAGGCACATCCATAGTCGGATGGTTAAAATGTAAAATGTAAACTAAGATACACTATGTGATACCGTACATCCATAATCGGATGGTTAAAATGTAAAATGTATTATACAGGATGGTTGTTAGTTTGATACTCGGAAAGTTAATAATATGTGGTTTTTTATATTATTAACTTTCTGGTTGTAGTTGATCTTTAAGAGAGCAAGCGAACAACAATTACTCGAAACAATTTGACATGAAATGCATTTCATATTATATAAGTTTTAATAATGTATTAGTAATTAGATAGTTTCTCTAAAGCTTATTTAGAATGATATCTATATAATTTATAGAAATTTATAATGAGAAGTTTATAAAAGTTTTTTTTAGATAATCAGCAGGTTTGTCATAAAAACTTTTTTTTTAACATAATGAATAGGTTTTACAAATAAAAGTCATTTCTGTTTTACATATGAAATTTATGAAGGGACAAAACTTTTAAATTTATGAATTTTGTGAAGGGAAATAACTTAAACTAAGTTTTATATCTTTAACGTTATTAAATATATTATTAGTGTAATATTTTTCTTGAAATTGTAAATAAAATTGAGTTTTATTCAAATTCCAAATACAATTTCACATAAACTAGCACAATCACATTAGTAAACGTTTATATAGGTAGATAGTTTGAAAATATTAGTGAAGGTTTATATAAATAGATAGTTTGAAAAAGTGAATAATGAAACTTATGGACCTATATCAACCACTTTATAAAGTGGCTGTGCTAGTATTTTATATTTTTAATTTTTTTTTATATAAAAACATTTAAATAAAGTTTTAACATTCAAATATATCCTTTTTTTTTCAAAATATAGTTTTAAAAATAAAATGAATATCTTTTTATTATTTTTAAAAAATCATATAAAATTACATAAACTTAATTGTACTTCATAGCCACTATTAATGAATATGTATTTATGAAAATCAACTATTTAAGAATACCATAATAATAAATTTTTTGAACAAATGCTTTTTAAATATAGTTAATGCAATTGATTTTAAGATTTTAGTAGAATTTGTTTTAATAGAATTTATTCTATTTAGGTTATAAAAAAAAATTAAAGAAATATTTTTTTCCATAATAATAATTAAAATTGTAGTAAAAAATGAATTTTGGATGAAGGGTGTCATGTAGAATTGGAAGCAATGTCATGAGTTCTTCGTCATTTTGTATGTCTTTTCCATTGGAAAATCCTACATGATCGTTCTCCGGATCAAACCGATTCAGGATTCGAAATTCTCTACGACGTTTTGGGAGCAAAAGATCTTCTAAATTGAGGGAACTCAAAATGTTTTTTCCATCCCCCAGAATTTTTCCGCGTTGCACAGATCCATCATAAAGATTTTCATCTATCCATTCCTGGGCTTTATTTGGAAACTGAAATGAAATACTTACGATTTTATACATCAGGAATTGGTCGTCCAGTATGCTTGATAAACGATATGGTTCGGGGATCACTATGTTTTTATCTTCCCATATTTCATTTCGATTGCTTACCTTTCTCGGAACATCCTTCCGAAGAATATTCTCTTCCCATATTTCCTTTTCATTGCTTACCTTTCTCGGAACATCCTCCTGAAGAATATTCTCTTCCCATATTTCCTTTTCATTGCTATCCCTTTCATTGCTATCCTTTTCATTGCTAGTCTTTTCATTGCTAGTCTTCTGAAGAAGAAGGAACATTAGATTCAAGTTAACATTTCCCTGGTGGATATTGGTCCAAAGATATTGGACCGGATCCTTAATTCCGCACATAACCCTGCAAACATCCGACAGCTTGAATATACTGTCTTCCCCTATACCTTCTACCGCTTTGTATTGAACAAAAACTTGAT
>ML808194.1:55826-74637 GCA_009831015.1 Picea engelmannii | reverse complement strand
AGGGCCTCTTGTACTATATAAGGGAAAATTTTAGGGGCTACATATAGCCCATGGGATAATTTTCCATTCTTTTTCCAAAAATAAGATTCACTAATTTTTAGTTTTTCTTGCCTAAATTCTATAGAATAAAATTATTTTACCTCAAAAATCTCCCAAATTTTATAGAAAATATATAAAATGCTTAGAAATTTGAATATTTTTACAAAATATAGCCAAACATTTTATAGTTTGCATATTAAAGACCAGTAATAAACACCAAGGTTTTTGCATTCTGAGATAAATTTCCATCCTTAAAATTATCCTTGTACCATATGGAGTCTAGGGAGATAGAATCCACATGGGGTTCCATTTTTTACTAGAATGAAACACCCAATTACATGTGGATTGTTGAATATACATTTTTGGAATACAGTCTTGGGAAAACTCCTAAGTATAGAAGAAGTGCACAGAGGAGAAGAAGAAAAATGAAGAAGTGCATAGTTGAGGTGCATCTAGAAGGAAAAAGTGTGGTAAGAGGAATACAACAGGGAATAAAGCAAAGAGAAGAATAAATCAGGAGAGGAAAGAAGACAAAAAGGAAGGATGAAAAATCAACATTCTAAGGATGGAAGGATGCGCAAAAGCAAGAGAAAAAGAAGTCAGAATACAAAAGAAGCATGTAGACGTAAGAGTAGATGAAAGAAACCAAACAACCATTTAACTGGAGAAGTCATGCATGGTAATGAAGGTTTTGGGGGGAACCAAGTAGGGTTTTAAGCCCTATATTGTATGTATAAATATGTAATGGGTTGGGAGAATAGGGGTTCCTCCATGTAGTTATTCTCAGGCAATATTGTGGAGTCTGTTCCAAACTGTCGAGAATTCCTATCGGTAAGAAGGTGGATAGGATAGGCTGGAAAGGGAGAGAATCAATGTCTGAATGTAAGAGATGATGTAGAGAGAGGCTCACACTCCATAGTGGCTAGGATAGTAGAGGAGAAGGATAAACATTATATATATTTGTAAGCATAGTGCGCAAGATTGAAACCATTACTAAACGCCTAATAAAGAAGCCAGTTGTTGTGGATGTAGCCCAGAGTTGGATGAAACACACTAAATATTTTGTTACATTTATTTTTTGTGATTTCTGATGAATTATATCTGGATGCAAAGAAATTGGATTTGTCTTTTGTTTAATCATTGTGCAATAATCATGATTGTTGTCATAAGAAGTTGATGCAATAATATGGAGTATACTGAAAGTATGAATATGAATCACTAAGTAGTTAATACAAAACGAGGACATCATTAAGTGCATAGAACTAATAAGGAAGAATGAGCAAAATGATCTCCCCCCATTTCCTCACTACTGCAGAAACTTGGTTCTTGCAGTCCCAATAGATACTTCGGGTGAGACTTCATCTGCACAAGAAGGTGATTTTGAAAGGGCTGGTGTCTGGTGGGTTTTGTTGGTCATAAATGACTCGAACCTAGGGTCTTACTAACCACGTGTAGCGACAAAAAATGGTTCCATACTAAAATATTTCATGAAGCCAATATCAGAGTCGTAGTAAATCACAGAATTGAAGGAGATTAAACCGGTGAAAACATAGTCGGTATGGGAATTTGATCAAAGGTTCAAGGATATGATGGGTAGACTAAATTTCCATATCCCCGATCAACAACATCAAGAATTCTTTATTTCAGGGATTCTACCACACATCCAAAGGTCGTTGATTCAACAGAAGGTTGCATCGTATCCCAAGGCACTGGAAATTACAATGATAACCAGGAAATCACCAACTTGAAAAGGAGGGAGATGATATTTGAAATTGGATATTTGAAATTTATTGCATCCTTGGACCCATCAGAAGGAAAGAGATACATAGAGAAATCTAGAGGAAATGGCATCGACAACATATACAACATGACCACGCAGATGGATGATTATGTCAACCCTACTACAGATGGTGCGCTAAGTTGGAAAAATATCAATTCATGTGCATCAAACTCTGAAGAAGGCCTAGAGAATTAGAATCAGAGAATGCATGAAGTATCCTAATGCAGGAGCATCGTAACCAAGCAAGCAAGCAAGCATAAGGCGGAAGACAACTGGAGAATCACAACACACATTTTACACATTTTGAAATGTTTTTGAAAAATTAATGAAGCGGATATTAATGTGATAGCTGGGGAAAGCGTACTTACATTTATATCTTAGATATTGTAAACAGATCTTGAGCCTTGCTCTCATCTATAATATGTAAAAGCATTTATACATAATTAATGAAAGTAGGTAGATTTGGATTCATAGATTAGACAGTTTAGAGAGTAGGAGGGAAAACGGATATATACAACCTCACCCTTGTATTATTGTATCATTAGAACAGAAGAAGAGAGATTTCATAAGCTGTTGAGTTGTAGCAGATAGCTGTAGAGAAGAACCCATGTACATGAGTATTTGAGTTAATATATGAATCTTTGACTCAGATTTCATGGTGTTATGATGTTTGCTGTTTACATATGCTCAATGGTATGCTTACAGTTGTTTTATTCTCTCTGTTATGCCTTTGTTTTTATTCTATGTTGAATGTATGATTTCATGTTGAATGTATGAAGTCTGAGAGAGAAGAATGAGTTTCAAATGTTTCTCTTCCTGAGAGAGTTCCTTCAAGGAGTGCAGTGAAAAGTCCGCAAGGTGTGCGTTGACAAGGGGTCTGAGTTTTATCTCAGAAAGCTTAGGAAGGATACCCTTGTTCTCATTCCAGCAGAAGTGTAGGTGAAGCACAGGAGCCGTGCAAGGTGTGCGCAGGCTAGTTGAATCCTTAGAATTTATCAACTAAGGTTGAAGAGTGAAGGAATGCTTTTTCCGAGAGTGCACAGAGTCAAAGAATCAAATACACAGAAGTATTTGAAAGATTGCCGCAAAGAGTGCGTGCAGGAGTCCTCTCGAGACTTGAGGTTGCAATAGAAATCTTAGGAGGATCAATGCCTTTGAAGTATTCAAAGGAATATGGGAAGTTGAATCATCGTGCATAAGGTTAAGTTCCGGCGAAAGAACATTGACTCGTTTCACAGAGATTCATTGAGGAGTGAATTGGACGGTCGAAATTCTCCGTGGAGAACTCGCGAAGTCGTGAGGACCGTAGGACCCAGAGGAGTTGCAGGGTGGATAAGGGTTGGACGAACCCATTACATTGGTTTCAAGATTCAACGTCGACCGTTGATCGTGACCGTCGAGCTGTCAAGATCATTTCGGTAAATCGGGGTTTGTAAGTCCAGAGTGCAAGCCAAATCCCTTGGTCACTCGAACTGCCGAATCGCGAAATGAATTATCATGTGTGAAGAAGAGGCGTAGAAATTTCAGCGCTTCAGAATTTCAGAGTTCGACATTTCGAGGGTCCTGATGACAAGGAGTCGGGGCATAGTGGAGCAAAAATCCCAAAGTCGCGAGTCGCGACAGGATTTTAGCTTAGAATTTCAGGATTTCGGCACTTCAGGTGTCAGAAAGCAGAGGAGGCAACGTTTTGGGATCGAGAGTTTCAAACTCCTGGTACTTGGAAGCCCGAAATAACGCAGGCCATCGGATCGAATGAAGGCTTATAGCCTTTGATCCCGTGGAAGGCACCATTTAGGAGTTCGGGGTTTTGAAGTGGGAGAGGAACGGATGTCGAAGGGTTTTTCAAGTTATGAATGCCGAAAATCTTGAGTGGATAGGTGGAAAGAATCCACGTGGGAAACATAGTACAGTGGGGAAGACAAGTGGCATGTACTCGTCACCAGCAGAGTCAATCTCCGTTGACTGTTTCAAGTATCGGAGGTTGGAGAACCGGGAGACTTGTATCCGGATTCGCGAAGTCTGAAACTCTGAATTGGCAAAAAGTTTCGTTGGGGAGCCAACCTTTGTTGAACGCATCAGGGTTCGACATTTCGACAGTTTCGAAGACAAAAAGTCGGGATTCTTTGTTCCAGAATTCCTGAAGTTGTGAAATGTGATACAACTGTGGAGGAGGATGCGACCAAAGATTTCGGTGTTTCGGCATTTTGGGTTTAGGCGGGTTGAAAAGACGAGAAACAAGACAACACGAATCGCGATATTTCGAAACCCGAAATCCTGATTCGGCAAAGGGGATGATCATATTATTGGTCAGGAAATTTGGGTTGATGCCTTGTGTTTGATCATGCAGGCATACCTATAAGGACCTATGGAAAACATTGTTGTGTGTGGGAAGTATTCCCTGAGGGGAAATCAAAGAGTCAATCAGACTCAGGGGAAGATTTGGAACGATCCTGCATGGATATTGGCCCGAGGGTCGGGGTTTTGCATAATTTGGTATCAGATCTCAGAACAAGTTCTTTGCTTTCTATAGTAGAGAGAATAGGGGAACATTTTACAGCCATGTCGCCAAGAAGAAGAGACAAGCCAATGCCAATGCCTGATCCAACAAGAGAAAGAGAAATGCGCGAGTTACGTGCCAGGCTTGATGCCATGGAGACAACATAGAGGTGCACAGTTGATGCTGGGGATATCAACGAGGCTAAAAGTGAAAATGAAGTTGGAAATGAAGGAGAAGAATTTGCAGTCGAAGACGCTGCAGATGAACGCCTATTCAGGGTTGTTGCAAGGATAGGTGCTAGAGCAAAAATGGACATTCTAGTGTATGAGGGAAACTTAGTTGTTGAAGAGCTTCTAGACTGGATTAGAGCTTTGGATAAATACTTCGACTATGAGGATGTTGAGGAAGACAAGAAAGTCAAACATGACGTTACTAAACTTAAAGGGCATGCAACACTATGGTGGGATGAACTGCAGGCTGACAGATGCTGCAAGGGCAAGCAGAAAATCAAAAGCTGGGATAGAATGGTTGCAAAGATGAAAGCCAAATTTATACCCAAGGATTATCAAATCACTCTATTTCGGAGGATGCAAAATTTGAGACAGAAGCTGATGTTAGTGAAAGATTACACTGAAGAATTCTACAAGATAAACATCAGAGCAGGTCATCGGGAGAGTGATGATGAAAAAGTTGCCAGGTACATGAATGGTCTATGATACAACATTCAATATGAGATGAGCATGATGACCATTCGAACTATGAAAGATTCTTATCATATAGCTCTGAAATCTGAAGAGAAGCTGAGCCGGTAGCAAGGTCAAAGAGGATGAGGTAGAAGTCAAGCCAGAGGCAAAACAATTGCCCAAGACAGAACTCAGAAATCTAAAGAAGAGGGGAAGAAACCTCAAAATCAACATGAGAGGGGAGGAAGCTCATAGAGAGGGAAGTATGTTGATAGAAATACTTTTCCTTGAGATTGAGGAAGAGGAAGAGTTAGAGGCGGTGAAGTAAAGTGCTTTGTCTGTGGAAAAATTGAACATAAATNTATGAGTGTCCAGATAAGAAGAAATATTGTGGTGAAACTCACATTGCCTAAGCTCAAGGATGTAATGTTGAGGCAGAAGACGCTGAGGTTGGAAGATCCTTAATGATGAGGAAAGTTCTCTTGAAGACGGAGAAAGAGGCAGAGAACCCAGCCCAAAGAAACAGTCTGTTTCGAGTTGCTTGCAAAACCAAGGACAGGGTATCCAAGGTCATAGTGGACAGTGGTAGCATAGACAATCTCATATCTACAAAGATGGTAGAAAAGTTGGAGATGGAAACTATTGTACATCCAAGCCCATACAAAGTTTCATGGCTACAAAAAGGACATTAGGTAAATGTCACTAAACAATGTTTAGTTGAATTTAAAATAGGAGGATATAAGGATGAAATATTATGTGATGTCATTCCCATGGATGTTTGTCATATATTGCTAGGTAGACCATGGAAATATGACATAAATGTGATTCATGATGGGATAAAGAACACATACACCCTGGAGAAGAATGGGAGGATGCACATGTTGCTGCAGATTAAAAACCAAGAGGTGAAAACAGAGGTGAGAAACGGTGTACTTCTCATGAGTGGGAAGGAACTTCTTAAGGAGGTTAAGAAGAAGGAAGACACACAATTTATTGTGGTCAGGAAGCCTAAAATTGTTTTGACCAGTACGAGGATAGATGATTTACTAGAAGAAATCCAAGAGTTGTTGGAAGAATTTGCTGATATAGTAGTGGACGAACTACGTTGTTCGTTGCCACCTATTTGGAGTATAAGCCATCATATCAATATTATACCTAGAGCCAGTTTACCGAACAAAGTAGTGTACAAGTTGACGCTGCAGGAAAATGAAGAAGTTAAGAGACAGGTCCAGGACTTAATGGACAAAGGATTGATTAAATAAAGCTTGAGTCCATGCGTTGTTCCGACAGTGCTCAACCCAAAGAAAGATGGAGGCTGGAGGATGTGTACAGACTCAAGGGAAATCAATAAGATTACCATCAGATACAGATTTCCATTGCCAAGGATGGACGACTTGATGGATTTCTTGAGTGGAGCAAGATTTTTTTCAAAGATTGATTTGAAAAGCATATATCATCAAATTCGGATGAGAGAAGGTGATGAATGGAAGACAACATTCAAGACAAATGAGGGGCTGTATGAATGGCTTGTCATGCCATTTGGTTTAATGAATGCACCCAGTACTTTCATGAGGCTGATGAATGAAGTCCTGAAGGATTTCATAGGGAAATTCATCATTGTATATCTTGAAGATATATTAATTTCCAGTAAAACAGAAGCAGAGCATTTAAAGCATTTAGCTGCAGTGATGAAGAGATTACAGCAAGAGAAATTGCTGATAAATGTGAAGAAATCATCATTTATGAGGACATAACTCATTTATTTGGGTTTTTTTTTATCTCTGCAAATGAGTTGAAGATGGATCTAGAAAAGGTAGATGCAATTAAGAATTGGCCATTGCCGAAGAGTGTGTTTGAAGTACGAAGCTTCCATGGTTTGGCAAGTTTCTACAGGAAATTCATTCGAAACTTCAGTGGAATTGGTGCACCAATGATGGATACGGTGAAGAAAAGACATAAGTCTTTTCATTGGACAAAAGAAGCAGAGAAGAGCTTCAACCTGCCGAAGAAAAAGATCACAGAGCAACCAATTCTGGTTTTGCTGGATTTTAGCAAGACATTCCAGGTCAGGTGTGACACGAGTGGATTTGCAATTGGAGCGGTCTTGAGCCAATACGATAGGCCGATCACATACTTCAGTGAAAAATTGAATGAAGCGAAGATCGAGTACTCAACATATGACAAAAAATTCTATGCAGTCATACAAGCACTGAAGAAATGGAGACATTATTTGGTTCCTAAAGAGTTTTTTTTGTACAGTGATAATCATGCTTTACAATTCGTGACTCAACAGGAGAAGTTGAACCAAAAACATGTTAAATGGGTTGAATTCATGCATAATTTTACTTTTGTGATTCATCATATTTCTGGAATTGCTAACAAAGTTGCTGATGCTTTGAGCAGGAAATGTTTGCTTATGCAGAGATTCAAAGTCAATACTTTGGGTTTTGATAACCTCAAATAAATGTACAGGGGTGATCCAGAATTCAAGGAGGCATATGAGGCATTTGAGAATCCAATTCTCAGAGATAGAAGTCAATGGACTGAATACATGATCCAGGATGGATTCTTATTAAGGGAAAATCAGTTATGTATTCCAAAATGCTCCATGAGGGAAAACCTGCTGAAGGAAAAACACAGTGGAGGATTGGCCAGACACTTTGTTCATGATAAAACGTTCTCAAAGTTGAATGGCTCATATTTTTGTCCAGGGATGAGGACAAATGTTAATAAATTTGTGGACAGATGCAAGATTTGTTAGCACACAAAAGGGAAAAGGCAGAACACAGGGTTATATCAACCATACCCATACCAGAAAGGTTGTGGGACGCAGTGAGCATGGATTTTATATTGGGATTGCCAAGAACACAAAGAGGATGTGATTCGATATTTGTGGTAGTCGATAGATTTTCAAAGATGACACATTTCATACCATGCCAGAAAACTAGTGACACAACTCATATTGTGAACCTGTTTTTCAAGGAAGTCGTCAGACTTCACAACTTGCCAAGGAGTATCGTTTCTAATCAGGATACCAAGTTTGTTGGACATTTCTGGAGAACTTTGTGGAAGAAACTAGGGACAAGTTTGTCTTTTAGTCAGCATATCATCCTCAAACGGATGGGAAGATAGAAGTCGTGAACAAAAGCTTGGTTTATTTGTTGAGGAGCTTAGTGACTGAACACCACAGTCAATGGGATCACATTCTTCCATAGGTGGAATTTGCTTATAATGACTCGCTTAATAAAAGCACAAGGCAGAGTCCATTCCAAATTGTATATGGAATGTAGCCAAGGGGAGTTTCTGAATTGAAAGATTCGGAACAAGCTGAATTCAGGAGTGCTAGTGTAGAGGACTTTGCAGAAGGAATGAAGGAGATTCATAGCCAAGTTAAGGAGCGATTGCAGAGTTCAAGTCAAGAATACAAGCAGAGAGAAGATCAACACAGGTGAGAACTTCAATTTGAAGTTGGTGATTTGATTCTTGCGCATCCGAGGAAGGAAAGGTTCCCAAGGGGAACATATAACAAACTAAAGATGAAAAATATTGGACCATGCAATGTCATAAGGAAATTTGGGGCAAATGCATATGAGATTGAATTACTCGATGGGATCGGAATCTCACCAATATTCAATGTTGCGGATTCGTACCCTTATAGAGCTAAGGAAGTAGGAGCAGAGAAGGAACAAAAAGAGATTCAATGGACAAAACAAATGCCTGTAGCTGAAAATCCATAGATGGAAAGCATAATTGACAAGAGGATTAGCAAAAAGACCAAGAGAAAATATTATTTTGAATACTTGGTCAAGTGGAAGGGAAATCTGGTTGAAGATGCCAGTTGGGAAGATGAAGCAAGAATTCATAAGCATGGATAGACCGTGCAAGAGCTCATGAACAAGAGTTCATGAACATTTTCAAGCGAGGGAGTAAGATGCAGGAGCATTGTAAGCAACCAACCAAGCAAGCATAAGGCAGAAGACAACTGGAGAAGCACAACACACATTTTACACATTTTGAAATGTTTTTGAAAAATTAATGAAGCAGATATTAATGTGATAGCTGGGGAAAGCGTACTTACATTTATATCTTAGATATTGTAAACAGATCTTGAGCCTTTCTCTCATCTGTAGTACGTAAAAGAATTTATACATAATTACTGAAAGTAGGTAGATTTTGATTCATAGATTAGACAGTTTAGAGAGTAGGAGGGAAAATGGATATAGACACCCTCACCCTTGTATTATTGTATCATTAGAACAAAAGAAGAGAGATTTCATAAGCTATTGAGCTGTAGAGAAGAACCCATGTACAAGAGTATTTGAGTTAATATATGAAGCTTTCACTCAGATTTCATGGTGTTATGATGTTTTTTGTTTACATATGCTGAATGGCATGCTTACAGTTGTTTTATTCTCTCTATTATGCCTTTGTTGTTATTCTGTGTTGAATGTATGATTTCATGTTGAATGTATGAAGTCTGAGAGAGAAGAATGAGTTTCAATTGTATCTCTTCCTGAGAGAGTTCCTGCAAGGAGTGCAGTGAAACATCTGCAAGGTGTGCATTGACAAGGGGTTTGAGTTTTATCTCAGAAAGCTTAGGAAGGATACCCTTGTTCTCATTCCAGCAGAAGTGCAGGTGAAGCACACGAGTCGTGCAAGGTGTGTGCAGGTTAGTTGAAGCCTTAGAATTTATCAACTAAGCTTGAAGAGTGAAGGACTGTTGTTGCTAAGAGTGCATAGAGTCGAAGAATCAAATACACATAAGTATTTGAAAGATTTCTGCAAAGAGTGTGTGCAGGAGTCCTCTCAAGACTTGAGGTTGCAATAGAAAGCTCAGGAGGATCAGCTCCTTTGAAGTATTCAAAGGAAGATAGGAGGATGAATCATCGCGCAGAAGGTTAAGTTCCAGTGAAAGAACATTGGCTCGTTTCACGAAGATTCTTTGAGGAGTGAATCAGACGGTCAAAATTCTTCATGGAGAACTCGTAAAGTCGTGAGGACCATAGGACCTAGAGGAGTTGCAGGGTGGATAAGGGTTGGATGAACCCATTATGTTGGTTTCAAGATTCAACGTCGACCGTTAATCGTGACCGTTGAGCCGTCAAGATCATTTTGGTAAATCAGGGTTTGTAAGTCCGGAGTGCAAGCCAAATCCCTTGGTCACTCGAACTTCCAAATCACGAAATGGATTATCATGTGTGAAGAAGAGGCATAGAAATTTCAGCGCTTCGGAATTTCAGAGTTCGACATTTCGGGGGTCTTGACGACAAGGAGTCGGGGCATAGTGGAGAAAAAATCCCGAAGTCGCGAGTCGCGACAGGATTTTAGCATAGAATTTTAGGATTTCAGCACTTCGGGTGTCGGAAAGAAGAGGAGGCAACGTTTTGGGATCGAGAGTTTTAAACTCCCAGTACCCAGAAGCCCGAAATAACGCAGGCCGTCGGATCGAATGAAGGCTTATAGCCGTTCATCCCGTGGAAGGCACCATTTCGGAGTTCGGGGGTTTGCAGTGGGAGAGGAATGGCTGGCGAAGGGTTGTTCAAGTTCCGAAAGATGAAAATCTTGAGTGGACAGGTGGAAAGAATCCATGTGGGAAATAGAGTACAGTGGGGAAGACAGGTGGCGTGTACTCGTCGCCAGGCAGAGTTAATCTCCATTGACTGTTTCGGGTATCAAAGGTTGGAGAACCAGAAGACTTGTATCCGGATTTGTGAAGTTGCGAAGTCCGAAACTCTGAATCGGTGAAACGTTTCGTTGGGGAGCCAGCCTTTGCTAAACGCATCAGGGTTCGACATTTTGACAGTTTCGAAGACAAGAGGTCGGGATTCTTTGCTCCAGAATTCTCGAAGTTGCGAAACACGATACAACTGTGAAGGAGGACGCGGCCAAAGATTTTGGTGTTTCGGCATTTTGGGTTTAGGTAGGTTGAAAAGACGAGAAACAAGACAGTTGGAATCACGATATTCCGAAACCCAAAATCCCGATTCAAAAAATGGCGCGATCATATTGTTGGTTAGGAGATTTGGGTTGATGCCTTGTGTTTGATCACGTAGGCATACCTATAAGGACCTATGGAAAACACTGTTGTGTGTGTGAATTATTCCCTGAGGGGAAATCAAAGAGTCAATCAGACTCAGGGGAAGATTTGGAATGATCCTGCGCGGATCTTGGCCCAAGGGTCGGGGTTCTGCATCATATCCACCAGACGATGTGTACGCATAACCCGATCCTTGTGTTGGATTGGAACATAGCTATGTGATCCACCCAAGTATGATGGATTAACTGATATCAAAATGTTTGTTAAGGAATTTGAGTTGCAAGTACCCAAACAACAAAGGTTGTTAGCACTAGATGTTGTCCTAAAAGAAACTATAATGAGATGTTAGGTTGTAGACATAGAGGGAATAAAAGACTGGTCACATTGTAGAATACTAATAAATATAAATTTGTGTGTCCATTATGTTTCTGGTTTAGTATTGAGGAAGAAAACATTGTGCAAAAGTATACGAGAGAGAGTGATCTAGAGGGTCATGTTGAACAATGCATGGATTTATGGAGGTCAGTATAAATATGTGTGTCCATTATGTTTCTGGTTTAGTACTGAGGAAGAAAACATTGCGCAGAAGTATACAGGAGAGAGTGATCCAGAGGGTCATGTTGAATAGTGCAAAGATTTATGGAGGTTAGTATCAAAAACATAATGTACACACAGATTTATACACACACTGGACACAATTACAAAGAATTGGTACTTGGAATTGGAATTGGAAATGCGTAGAGAGACAACAAGATGGGAAGAATTGGTCCAGAGATTTAAAATAACATTTAAATTTGAACAAAAATATACATTAATAGATGCAACACTAGAGGCAATTTGAACGAATATATTCTTATAATAAGGGACGATGGAGGTGGTAGCAGTGTGCAACATGCATAGAGAGACTTTGAATGTCCATGAGATATTGGAGTGCTATAATGTGGCTAAGGAAGAGCATGATGAAGAGGACCCAAAAAATGTACAATTAGATGAGACAAAAGGAGAACGACAAGTAGAAAGGCCAGAGATTAAATCCATCACATACACCCAACCAATAAAGACACAAAAGGTAAACATTAGGATGACAACGAATCTGAATTTTGCACAAATAGGGGATTACTAGAGCGATGAGACAGTCGAAAAAATTTCAGACTTGTTGTGCGAATATTGAGACCTATTCTCCATGACATTTTTAGAGATGAAGGGGATAGCAGGAAACTTAGGTGAGACTAAGATTCCACTGAAACCAAGAGCTAAGTCAGTGTGATAGAGGCCTTACAGGTTAAATTTGAAGTACAAGGAAATGGTGAAATTTGAAATATATAGGATGTTGGACGCAACTATAATTAAACTGGTAGAATAATCTGAGTGGATCGATCCAATGGTAGTGCAGGACAAGAAGACAGGAGGAATCAGGATATGTGTGGATCTAAGCAAGTTGAATGATGTGTGTTTACATGACCCATTCCCAACACCATTCACATATGAGGTATTGGAGAACGTAGGAGGACAAGAAAATTATTCCTTTACAAATGGATTCTTTGGGTACCATCAGATAAAAATTGTGCAGGAGGAAAGGAAAGGAGGAAAGGAAAGGAGGAAAGGAACAAGACCAATTTTGTGACAGAGTGGGGAAGTTATCAATATATAGTAATTTCCTTGGGACTGAAGAATGCCCATGCAGTGTTTTCCAGAGTAGTAGTTGCAAAATTCAAGGAATTTATCCATAAATTCCTTGAAGTGTACTTCGAATATTGGACTATGTTTAGTCTACTATAGAATCATATATAAGTCCTCAGGCTAATGCTGGATTGGTGTAGACAATGTCATATTTTGTTGAACTTGAAGAAGTGTATTGTTTGCGCATTGTTTGGAATTTTTTGGGGAAATGTAGTTTGCAAACAGGGATTACTGGTAGATCCAACCAAGATTGCATTAATTCTGGAGTTAGAACCACCTACATTAGTCATAAAGTCGAGGGAAACTCTGGGTCATACAAGCTATTGCATAAAATTTATTTATGGATACGTGCAGATCACATCACCAATGGAAAAGTTACTGAAGAAGAAGAAAAGTTTTAATGGAACAAGTATTGTCAGAAAGGGTTGGACACCTTATAGAAAAAACTTGTGAATGCACTGATTTTGGTCTTTCCAGATTGGAACAAGGTGTTACATGTAAATGTAGATGCATCGTCCATAGCGTTGGGAACAATAATATCTCAACCAGGGGAGGGAGACATAGATCACCCAATTTTTTTACAAGTAGGAAGTTGTCCATAGGAGAGAATAATTATACTACGATAGAATGAGAAGGATTGGCAATGACCTATGTGCTACAAAAGTTCAGACATTATTTATTGGGGTCTCACTTAGTTATGTATACAAACCATTCTGCATTAAAATACTTAGTCAACAAGCCAGTGTTGGGGGGCGGGTATGAATATGGCTACTATTGTTTCAAGAATATGATTTTGAGGTTGTAGTGAAACCAATGAAGCTGAATGCAGGGCCAGATCATCTACCGTGCATACTATTAGGGGAAGATACAAGCAATTTAGATGACAGTTTCCTCGATGCACAACTATTTGCAGTAAAGTTGGTGGATGATTGCTTCTCAAATATCATCCAATTTATAAGTACAATGATGGTTCCATCAGACATGATGGTTGTGTAGAAAAAAAAATTGGTCGTGAAAGAAACAGATTATCAGTTGATTGCAAGGAATTTATACAAGTTTGGTGCAAATGGAATATTGAGACAATGTGTGCTATAACATGAAAGACTGGTGATACTTAAAGAAGGGAATGACAGGACTATAGAGGCACATTATGAAGGGAGAGAAACTGCACATAATATTTTGTGTGCAGGGATTTGGTGGCCTACACTACACAAAGATGCGAAGGGATATTGTTAGTCATGTGATGTATGTCAAAGAGTGGGAAAGCCATCTAGGAGGGATGAAATTCCATTGAATCCACAAGTTACATTGCGGTCATTTGAGAAATGGGCCATAGAATTTGTAGGGACAATCAACCCACAAGCAAGAAGAGCAGGGGAAAGATATATAATCATTGCGAAGGAGTACTTAAAAACATGGGCATAAGCAACCCCATTTACAAATTTCACTATGGAAACTCTTGTGTGATTTTTTTTTTGAGAATGTAGTCACAAGGTTTGGATGTTTGTGCATATTACTCAGTGATCAAGGCACACTTTCTGAATAAGACAATTGTAGAATTTACTGAGGAGTTCCAAATTCATCATCAAAAGAGTACCCCATATCATTCTTGGGCCAATGGAATAGTGGAATATTTCAATAAAATCTTAGTGAATGCTTTGACAAAAAATTGCAATCTAGGGAGAGATGATTGGGACTTAAGAGTTCCTGCAATGTTATGGGCTTACAGGACTACAAGTAAGAAGGTGAAAGGGAAGACACCTGTTAGGTTGGTCTATGGAAAAGAAGAAATAATTCTAATGGAGTTTATTCTACCTATCATGCGCATTGCGGTGATCACTGATCTATCAGAATCTACCGCAGTAGAGGAGAGAATATCACAATTGGTACAGCTTGAATAAGACCGATTTGTTGTAGGTTTCCATAAAACATTTCAAAAAGAAAAAGAGAAGGATTGGAATGATCAACACATTAAACAGAAATAGTTTCAAGTGGGATATCTAGCATTACTCTATGACAACAAGTTCATGCAACATCCAGGAAATTTTAGACTGCATTGGTTAGAAACTTATGTGATTCATCATGTCACAGAGGAATGTGTTGCGTGATTGGAAACCATGAATGGAGAATTCATCGAAGGAATGGTGAATGGAAGTTAGATGAAACTCTATAGAAATGATCGATACTCTGCACAGTAATCTAGGTTGCGCTAGAACCCATGAATCACAGTAGTTGTACTATAGTAGGAAGGAAAAACACACACACAAAAAGAAAAAGTAGAAAAGGGAAGAAACTCAAATAAAACGTAGATATAACAAAAATAAAAAGAGTATCAGAGTACCAAGGCATAGGAAATTGCACAGAAGGTATGGTTATTACACATCATAATAGAACTGCACCAATTCAGAAAATAATACACAGAAGAGATAGTTTGCAAAGAACATAGATGCAAAAGAAAGAACCATTGTAAAATTTGGCATTAATAAGACTGTTGAAAGCATTAAAGCAACTAAACGACGAATACAATGCAGAAATGAAAAGTAATAAAGGCGTCGTATAATCTTAAATGGTGAAAGCTGCCAGAAATCATGACAGATTGGCAGTACAAAGGAAAAATCACAAGACGGATTTGGTAATAAAGATGCATTTATGTAAAAATTCATCAACCATGATGGTGTATTGGAAAAGGTAGTTAAGGAGGGATGATACATGCACAGTTGGAAAACAAGGCATAAAAACAACAAGAGGTCGTTAAGTGTAAGTCATTGTTGCATGCAAGCAAGAGAAAAATAGAGCGAAACAGAGTGAATTTGAGTGCACCATAGCTGAGCTACATCTACCAGAGAACATATGCAGATCCAATTCAGGAACCTATCACACAATGTGAATGGCCCCGCCAAAAGTGGGAGCCCCATAAATAGGAATGTAAAAATAGGAAAAATGACCAGTAGAGACACCAGAGGTTGAGGAAGTAGTCGGAGCTTCGACTTCGGCCTCATAGTCTAGTTTCCATAGAAATTACATACCACCAGGATGGATGACACACCACTAATAACTGTACCAGACAAGGGGAAATACCCATTGACAACAACACCAGTTCCACTTGGGGTAAGCATTGAAGGAGATATGCTCGAAAAAGTTGCAGGTCTCAAATTCATGGATCATGACATCATCGATGAACAAAAATTCTTGGAGCTAGCCAAGGAAAAATATTTTTGCACTAGGAGCGTATCAAGAACTGGAGAAATCCTACTAGAGACACATGAGTGCGTGTGAGTGATGTAGGAGCATCGCTCCACCTCAACAACGTGCCAACATTCCAACACATCAACACCAATTTCAGATTGTGATCGGACTACTGCATTAACGCTTTCAACATGGCCCCTAGAGTTTAGGAACCAACAAACTGCTAAAAATAGTAAATTACTAGAAGGTTGTTTTGAGCCAGTTGGTATAGGTGTGTGGCCATCAATATCCACCTAGATCAATACTCCCTCTTTATGAAGCAATGGTATTCATTGTGTTGAGTACCTAGGGGAGAGGGAAAAGCATTTGTTGAATCTGCATCTTGATGATCTTCTTTCCTTGTTGGAGAAGTTGCATTGCTTAGCTTATTGAAGGTTGTCACAAACCTATCGCTGGAAGGGTTGGAAATTTTTAACCAGTTTGGCAGAAGGAATCCTTTCTCTTTGCTTCAATCTTGTCAATCGACTTTTGCGGGACAAAAGGTTCATGGATTGAGGCTGCAGTGGTTGCGATGTTCTTCTGTTCACCTTTTGAACAGACTGTGAAGAAACTAAATTTTTTAGTATGAGAAACTACCTTGTGGAACTGTTTAGGTGGGACTGTAGTCAGAACTACCTCTGGTATCCTGTAGAGATGACCCCCTAGAGTAACAATGACACTATGGGGTCGAGACTCAAAAATAACTTGGTGCTTCCACATATATGGTTGGCCCAAAATAATGTCACAAACATCCAGTGGGGAAACATCTCATAATACCTTATCCTTGAAGGGTTGAATGCTGTATGACAATCAACATTGCTGGTTCACACAGAGATCTCATCCCTAGCGAAGCCACCCGATGTTGTATGGTTACAGGTGTGGTGTTATCGGCAATTCCAACTATTTGACGACCTCTGCTAAGATGAGGTTCTTCATGCTTCCACTATCAAAATGAAATGCAATGGGGTCCCCTTCACTCACATTTGTGAATGGAAGAGGCACTACCTGTCTTCAGGATATGATGGTTCTTTTGGTTTAATTATTGCGGTCATGACAATAACAGTGGGGTTCGCATTGATGATCTATCTTCTCCCATTATTTTCTGAATCATATTCTGAATCATGGTTTGGCTCCTTTTCTTTGATATTGAGAACCAATGACTATTTTGAGTGACATTCATCGGCATTGTGCCAGGGGATTTTGTGGAAATCGTATCACTTTCCAGTGTCCTTCTTCATCTTCCTATGACCCTTCTTTTCCTGTGGCTTGTACTGGTTTTCGGGAGGCTGTCTGTTAGGGCCATCTTTATCATACTTTGGTTGTTGTGGATTTTTAGACCCAAACTCCCATTTGTTCCGGTGCCTAAATTTCTTCTCAATTTTGACATCTCATCATTCGGACCTCATCAGGGACATGCAAAAAAAAATGAATCAAGAGCAGCTTTCTCTGATACCACTGAACCAGATTATTTTCGGCACAAAATGAGAGCGGAGGTATAACACAAAAATATATAGATAAATTTCAAGAGATAAAAAAATATAACATATATATATCAGATATATAACAAGAGGCAAAAATATATAGTAATACACAATTTCTATTAATGAGTGAAATGTACAAAACTGTAGAAATACAGAGTGAAAGACTCACTAGAATAGTGACAACTTATCTATGAGAAGATTTGAGACGGCTACTCACATTCACAAGAATATGATTACAATGATTCTCTAAAGGCATTTTTAACATAAATAAAATCTAAAACCCTAACCCCGGAAGATGAAAAGTCAATAGTTTTTTGGACCCCATTTTGGGTAGTTTGGTGTATCAACTTCCCCGGGGTGTAACTTTGGCATATGATCTTCGTTTTGGGTGAGAGATAGCTCATTGGAAATGCATCGTCAAGGAGATTCATTTTGAGGGATCAATTAGAGCCTTCAATGATCATTGAGGTGCTCAATCCCAAAAAAACTTCATTTAGACCTCAAAATGGCCCCTAAAGTTTAGGAACCGAAAAACTGCTAAAAATAGTATATTGCTAGAAGGCTATTTTGAGCCAGTTGGAATAGGTGGGTGGCCACTGATATCCACCTGGATCAGAATTGGCCACTTTTCAAGGAAATGTCAAGAAAGGATCCTAAGAGGCACAAGAGAAACTTATACGATTGACTATGCAGGCGACCGAAGAGATCGTAGAAACAAAGGTAGTGATACTCAAGGAGGTGGAGGTAGCTAAGGCAACCTCCAAAAATTTCATTACGACATGGAGGAATAGGAAATAGGCATGAGTGGCTTGGGACGAGCCATAGGTGAGTGTTGGATACTTGTTAGACAAGCATTTTTGAAATACAGTTTTGGGAAAAATCCTAAGTATAGAACAAGTGCACAAAAGAGGTGCGCAAAGGAGAAGAAGAAAGACATGGAATTTCACAGCTGAGGTGCATCTAGGACATGGTGTGGTAAGAGGAACAAAAAATGGAATAAAGTAAAAAAAATAATAAATTAGGGGATGAAAGAAGATGGAAAGGAAGGATTCCAACCCGACGTTCTAAATATGGAAGGACGCATAAAAGTAGGAGGAAAAGCAGTAAAAGTACACAATCATCAAAATCAACATGCATATGGAAAAGCATATGAAAGAAGTTGAACAAACAGTTAACTGGAGCAATCATGCCTGGTAATGAGGATTTTGGGGGGAACCAAGTAGGTTTTTAATCCCTATATTGTATGTATAAATATGTAATGGGTTGGGAGAATAGGGGTTCCTCCATGTTGTTATTCTCGGGTAGTATTGTGGAGTATGTTCCAAACTATCGATAACGCCTGTGGTGGATAGGATAGGATGGGAAGGGAGATAATCGTTGTCTAAATGT
>ML808194.1:22292-46162 GCA_009831015.1 Picea engelmannii | reverse complement strand
CAAATGGGTAGAGGGAGAGAGAGAGAGAGAGGAAGAGGGGGGATAGAGAGGGAGTGGATGTGAGAGTATGAGGCATATCAAGGTAAGGTCTAGGTCTAGGTATTTCCATTCCTTATGATGTCTAAGTCTTGTCATGTCTAGGTCTTACCATGTATAGGATTGTGAGGGAGACAGATAGGGGGGGTAAAGAGGGAGAGTGAGAGGGAGATATAGAGGGGGGGTAGATGTAGGGGGGTGAGAGAGATTGGGAGTGATGGGGTAATGGAAAAAAAGAAATAAAGTATTAGAGTGTGTGCACACTCTTAGGAATGTGTGTGCATTCCTATAGTGCATGCGTGATATTAGAAACATGTGTGTGTTCTTAGAGTGCGTGGGCATTCTTAGAGCACGTGCGTGCTCTCAAGAACATGTGCACATTATTTTGAATTCAATTTTTTGGGCGGGATTGACAACGTTTATGCTGACTTGGTTTGCTCATATTTAGGTTCGAGATGACAAACCGAATGGTTCGGTCTGCAAATTGATAAAAACCTCCATTTTTTTGAATACCTCTATGTATCTCTGTCTTTGACGTTATTTTTCTATAGGCTAAACAATTTAGTTGTTTGTTGATGAAACTATAGACATAGATATAGTTGACTATGCAGATTCCATATATATATATATATATATATATATATACTAATATTGTTTACTATTTTTAATCTATTTTTGTCCTCACATATATCAAAATTCTAGAATACATACCTCTCTGCTTAACCATTTCTCGAATGAGTTATATGCCACAGTAGAAGAGACCCATACCTACGATCTAAAAATATAAATAATTTTTTTTGATCATGTTAAGACCCTCTTATCCTACATGAACAAAAGACATTGTAATTTCAGGGATATGTTGACTTTGATAATTTAAAAAAAAAAACATAAAATTAATATTATAAATTTCTGAAAAATACACGGCACAAGAAAAACAGGTTTTGTACAGGTATACAAGTTTTTGGAATGAAATTTTGTTGGAAAAATAAGATACCGTTGTTAGAAAAAAATAAATTTGACATAGTTATTCACAATTTTTATGAAAAAAAGTTGTATATTTTCAATTTAACAGATTGTTTCTTTTCCAGGCTTGCATTGCCACTAACACGTTATGAGATATAAAGACAAGTTGTGAATCATCATCTACTTATTTTTAAATAGTAATTAATAATTAGATAAATAACAATATGAATAGAGACATAGAAAAGATGGAAAAAATTAGAAATTCCATTGCCTTTCAAAAATAGGAAAGTGATTAATAATTAGATAAAGAGAATGTATGAATGGAGACTTAGAAAAGATGGAAAAAAATATAAGTTTCATTTCCTTTCAAAAACAAACAAATTTTTTATTAGACGATCTTTTTAGTCCCTGCCGTAGGCATAGAGGGACTGTAGTGATCAATAATTCATTGACTTCATATTAGTTTTTCCTTTGACCACAAATATTTGCATAATCTCTATTGTTGGAGCTAGGGAACTAAAAACATTGATTTTTATATACCAAAAAGTACCATATATGTAGTGATATGATTGGATAACAGATCGGAGGTCTTATTTCCGGCTTCGCTATTCCCAATGTTTTATATGTTAACATATCCAAACTTTTTTATCGTGTACAATATTTTTGAATCATATATTTTTCCTATGTATTGCTTGAAGGTGGATTAATGCTAGCATTAGTTCAATTATTTGTCTTAGAATTTTCTGCTAGCTAAATTTATGCCAATGTTTGATAGGATAGCATATCCAAAGTTTGTCCTTCGAATACATTCTCTACTGTTCGAACTATTGTTACATAAATTATAATAAAAAAACATTGGTACGTCAGAGACCTGCCACATTGCATATTTTTTTTAAATGTTTACAGAACATTTCTGACAGACTTAAATGTTTACCTAACAAGCTTAACAACGTTGAATGTTTACTTAGTAGGCTTATTACAATACATTTTCTTCCATTTTTTAATTTTATATGCAATGTTCTCTGCAGTCAAATTGGGCAATATTATGCTTCAATGACATTGTCGGTTCACTAGTTCATGCTTGCTTCTTGCATCTCTATTGATTTCTTATTCACCTGTTGTTGTTGTTCTTGTTTGCCTATTCGTCTTGTTGCAGTTTGCACATTTAGGGTTCTACAACCATGAGGAACTGTGACATTCCTGGTGGACTGGTTGTTGCTTGCTTCTTTATTCGTTGGATGTTGTTTATTGTTGTTTGATTAGACTTTGTAGGGTTCGGGTCTTGCGGCTGCAGTTGGTCCTTTTGGTGCTTCTTAAATGGGTTGTTATTTGTTGCTTGCTCTTGTTTGCCTAAGGTTTGCAATGTTGGGGTGATGCATCGGCAGTTCGATCTATTGTTACATTCTTTTGCAGTTGACTCCCCATAAAATACTATTAAGATAAAATAACATACAAAATTTTGCAGTCGATGTAAATTGCATCTCTTACGCCTTCAACCAGAGTTTGTCGGCCTCCAACTATATTTCATATGGCAATGATTTTTCCATGGTTTATGTCTTACTATGGTTTCATAGTTATGAGAGTAAGTTTTGTTGTCTCAGCGACATAGTTGTTCTCTCCCTTTTTTTCCCCTCTTGTAAACTTTCCCATTTTTTACCTTTTGTTCTTCCGCTCTATTATGCGTTTCTAGTTCTATAGTTTCTCACGTTTCTATGCTCGCGGGTTCTTGGTGTGAAAAACTAACAAATCATTATCTCCATCTATATCATCACATCACAATTCCAACCGACCATCGTTCGATTGCATACTTAGCCAATTTTATGAATGTGGCTTCGCGGATAGGTGCTATCGAACTATGGTAGCTCGTGTTCGGTGTATACATCTTGCACCCAAAACTTTCGTGCTCTACAATTAGACCCCACACTCCTCGAACTTGCAGCTGTTCCTCTTCCTATGATGAGTTTGTCTATTCGACCTACCTTTCCATACTTAGTCAAGTTTTCAAAGTTCGGCGGATTGATGCCTTTTCAGGTTCAGAAAAGTTTAAAAGCATTTGTTGCTCCCCTCCATCCCCGCTACCTTCCGCCCTTCCCAATAGACATTAATTATGCTTTCAAAAGTCACAACGGACCAGACAGGTTTGAAAATATTGGCTTTAATAATTGGAAATCTCGAGGAAATCTCCCATTAAAATGAACAGACAAGCGAATATTATGGGATCTGGTAATTTCTTTTGCTTGCATTTTGAATTTGCAAAAAAAATAAAAATGGCTCTTTTAGTTTTTTAAAGGCTTCATCATAGTAACAGTGCAATAATGTACTACCTCGCTATCATCCATGAATGTGTCACCCACAGAGGCCTTGACATCATGTCCCTCTTTAATATTGTGCATATGTTAGATGTCAGATTTGAGAATCTTCTCGGATGTGGAAATGTTAATACGTGCTATTAGTCACTATTCAACGTACATATTCAAAAATATTGGCATTAATAAGGGAAAATATCGAGATAATATATCATTAAAACGAATTAACCCAAAATCTATGGAAGATCATACTATCATCCTCCAACGTTGCTTTTAAATACTTATTGCCATTTCTCTTTATCATCAAAGAGTTGGGATTTAGGGTGCCTTCGTTCTAATGTTACTGGTCATGGACATGTAAGACAACTTAGAGATGTGATTGAGGCCCAAATGAAAGAAGACAGGCTTGTTTTATGTGACATGAGATTTGAGCCAAAAAAAAAACTCTGTTATCCAACAAAAACTCAGATAGGGGAAAAAAAAAAAGAACAAGTATCTTCTGGTTGGTGTTCTCCCTGTATTCAATGTTTTGGTTGGTTGAAAATCTTTCCTGGAGATTTGTTTGTCGATCTTCTTTGTTTTATTGCTGGGATTTGGAATGGATTTTCAGGTCACGTGTAGAATACTTCTTCATTGAAGTATATAGTTTCTTCCAACAACACAGATTTGACAAGTGTATCGAATTCTGCAGAGCACACAAGAATTTGTCTTTGTCAGGAGCGTTGTACTTAACATGGCTTGCAAAATGGTCTGTGATGTTCGTAAATGACATGAAATATTACTCCATTCGTGAATGTACCCAGAAGCGGGTAACATAAACTATATGGGTGGATAAAACGACATATTATAACTACAAAAGTTTCTATTTCAAAGTTTGTTGAGATACTTTTGGGTGTGGTAACAGACTTGATAGAAAGCCATGTTCTTTGTCAAATTTTGTTCGTTGTCCTCTGGATGTAGTTATAGACTCCACATATTTTCTGTCACCTCCAAACATTCCAGACCTTTCTGTGGGCTGCCATGTCTGCCACCACTATGATGAAAGATATATCCTGATCTGATTTGCAACATTTGATACACTTTCCAGACCTGTGCTGATGCGATCTACAACATTTGATACACTTTCCAGACCTGTGATGCTGGAAGAAGTCATTACTTCAACAGAAGAACATTTTGCAGCTGGCTTGGATGTTCCTTCAAATTTACTGTAATAAAACAAAGAAGTTCAACATACAAATCTTGAGGCAAGACTTTCAACCAAACAGATGATCGAATATAGGGAGAATAGTAGTCACAACATACATGAATTTGTTTTTTGTCCCATAACTGATGTCACATAAAATGACTCCCTTGACTTTGAATTGGGATTGAATGGAATTTCTAAGTTGTCTCGGATGTCAATGGTTAGGAACATTACAAGGAAATCACCTTAAACCCCAATTTTTCGACGACAGAGGGAAATTAATACTTAACAAAGAATGGAATGTTGAATAACCAACCAATGCAAGAAGGTCATATCTAGAAAAGACAAGCTATTCAAAAAACTGGGATAGATCTAGTTGGCAACACCAATAAAGTCCAAGACCGGAAATTGATATTCAACTCGTCGTTTTTTACGAATAAAGGATTTGATCATGAAGAAGACTGTCAACAAGCTTCATCGTTGTACATATTTTTTATTGGTCAACAGCAGGCCAAATCACAATCATTGTGGCAAATAATCTCAGCTGTATTTTGTAACCCATCTTATTTGAATATAGAATATTTGCGGCTTTTTTTTATGGTGTTTTCCAATATATGGTATTGATTTTCATTTTATTTTGTACCTTTTTTTTGTGTGTGTCATTAAACATGGATGACAAGCTTTTCTTTTTGTTGCACAATGCTTCAATTTAAATAAAGGCTACTCTGTTCATTGCTTACATTTTACATGGAAGAATAATTTGTCATAGGCCATACTTATGTGGTGTCGACCCTATACTTAAAGAAATAAATTGGAGGATCCGTCCTGCTTTCACTCTTCGAGTCTCGTAAATAGAATAAATTAATGAATTACAACAAAGAAACTCAAGTGTTGACGCCATGTTCCTGTTCAATTTCTTGCATATATTGTTGCTTCTTATATTTGATAATATTCGTGCATATATACTAATATGATTACTATTGGAATAAATATAAAAAATTCATCTTAGCCAAAACTTAGCTAATTATCTGGCCACCAGGTCTCGGGTTTGCGGTATTCAACAACTATGTCCCCTTCTTTGTCATATACATCTTGCAGCCAAAGAACTTCTGTGATCTGCAATTTATGCTTTAACTAGTGATAACTCACCTTCTGGCCACCAGGCCCCAGGTTTGTGATAGCCAACAACTATGTCCCATGTTCTGTCATATACATATTGTAGCCAAAGAACTTTTGTGATTTGCAATTTATGTTTTAACTAGTGACAACTCACCAGGGGTTTGAAAATCTTGGCATTAATAAAGGAACAATAGATTTTCTTCTGTGAGATACTTAGCCCTTTTCCCCTTTTCTTCTTCCCGTATATTATCACTTTCTGGTTATATACTTAGTCCCCTTTCTATGACCGCGGGATCCAGGGTTGGCGGGCTGACATATCTTCATCTCCATCTATATCCTCACATGATGAATCTGACCGACCGCTATTCCTTTCCATACTTAGCCAATTTTATGGTCACGGTTGTCGGGTTGGTGCTTTCAAACTTTGCTTCTTTTGCCAGGTTGGCGCTTTCAAACTTTGCTGCTTCTTTTTGTGTTATATACATCTTGCAGTCAAAACTTTTGTAATTTCAACGAAATTTGCGAACCGAACAACATCCTGCAAATTGGGAGATGATTTTCACTTGAAACAAAAATAATCCATTAATATATATTAGTATGAATACTATTGAAATAAATATCAAAACTTTCTCTTGGCCAATACTTAGCCAATTATCTGACCACCAGGTCCCAGGTTCGCGGTATCCAACACCTATGTCCCTTGTTTCATCATATACATCTTGTATCCAAAGAACTTCTGTGATCTGTATTTTATGATTTTACTAGTGAGAACCCAGCAGGGGTTCGGAAACATTGGCATTAATAAATGGAAAAATAGATTTTCTATTGTTAGATACTTAAATCTTTTCCCCTTTTCTTCTTCCCGTCCATTATCGCTTTCTGGTTATATACTTAGTTGTCTTTCTATGATCGCGGGTTGCATGGTTGGTGGGTTGACATATCTTCATATCCATCTATATCCTCACATGACGAATCCGATTGACCACTGTTCCTTTCCATACTTAGTCAATTTTATGGCTGCAGTTGTCAGGTTGGCACATACGAACTTGCCTTTTGTTATTCCCATCCGTTATCACTTTCTGGATATATACTTAGTCGCCTTTCTATGATATCTGGTTCCAGGGTTTGTAGGATGACATGTCTTCATCTCCATCCATATCTTCACATGATGAATCCAACCGACCGTTGTTCCTTTCCATACTTAGCCAATTTTATGGCTGCAGTTTTCAGGTTGGCGCTTACGAACTCGACTGTTTATTGTTCCATGATATACATCTTGCACTCAAAACATCCGTGATCTACAATTCCACCAAAGGTTCCTTGTATACATTAAATTCGCTTAAAGTATCTTTCGTTGCCTTCCATCCCCACCAACTTCGCATCCTTCCTAATATACATTAACTATGCTCTTACTAGTGACAACTGGACACATTGGTACAAAATAATTGGCACCCTCTCCCCGGCCATATACAAATTGACTACCAGACTCCAAAATCGTCCCCTCTTCCATGTTACACATTATGCATTCAAATGTTCTGATCTATACAATTTGGTCGTCGGGGCCTTGCGTCTTCTAGGGAAACCTTGTCACCTTATTTTGGATCCTCGTGTTAGCGGGTTCACGAAAACTACAACTCCTAGTCATTGTTTCATGTTCTGCCCATCCTCGTAACTTCTTTCTAGATATGCAACACCAAAGGTATAATACTAAAATGACATCATGCAACAACCATAAAAATAGTCATTAATAAGCAAAATTCTCAACAACCAACCATCCCTACAGAACTTGTCCAGAAACATCCAAAGAAGATCTTGCTAGGTAATGGAAAAGCTATTACAAATTTCAATATATTAGTGAAAAAAAGTCCTGGCCAACGTTTCCGTGTTCCATACTCGCACACTTTTTTTTATTTCGGGTTCCCTCATTAACAGCCTCAAAATTGTGTTTTGAATCTTCCATGAGCTGCAAACAGTGCCCAGAGTTCCGCAATATACAATTTGTCTGCAGGAATGTAGAAAAACTCTTGATTTTTATCTTTTACCCCCCTCTATTACCCCTTTGTGGTTCTATATTTTGTCGCAACTATATGATCACGACCTCATGGATTCTCAAATTGGAAACTATTTATCTATATCTTCACACCATGAGCCCAACCAACCGTGGTCCCTTTCAATACTTAGCCAATTATCTGATCACCGGGTCCCGGGTTTGTGGTATCCAACACCTATGTGTTCCATGTTCCGTCATATACATATTGCACCCAAAGAGCTTCTTTGATTTGCAATTTATGCCTTTACTAGTGAGAAATCACTAGGGGTTCGAAAGGATTTGCATTAATAAGAGAACAATAGATGTTCTTCTGTGAGATACTTAGCCCTTTTTCCCTTGTCTTCTTCCCGTGTATTATCGCTTTCTAGTTATATACTTAGTCGCTTTTCTATGATCGCGGGTTCCAGCATTAGCGGGCTGACATATTTTCATCTCCATTTATATCCTCACATGACGAATCTGACCGACCACTGTTCCTTTCCATACTTAGCCAATTTTGTGCTCGCGGTTGCCGGGTTGGCGCTTTCAACTCTGTTGCTTCTTTCTCCGTGATATACATATTTCACTCAACATTTCCGTGATCTATAATTCCACCATGGACTCCTTATTACTTTTTGCCTTTTCTTCTTCCCATGTATTATCTCTTTCTGGTTGTTTACTTACTCGCCTTTATATGATCGCGGGTTCCAGTGTTGGCGGGCTGTCGTATCTTCATATTCGTCTATATCCTCACATTACAAATCCGACTGACTATTGTTCCTTTCCATACTTAGCCAATTTTATGGCTACAGTTGTCGATTTCGCACTTTCGAACTCTACTGCTTCTTGTTTCGTGATTTGTGGTATCCATCACTTATGTCCCCTGTTCGCGGTATCCAACACTTATGTCCCTTGTTCTGACATATACATCTTGCACCCAAAGAACTTTCATGATATGCAATTTATGCCTTTACTAGTGAGAAATCTCGAAGGGTTCGAAAGGATTTCAATTAATAAACAAACAATAGATGTTCTTCTGTGAGATACTTAGCCCTTTTCCCTTGTCTTCTTCTCGTGTATTATCACTTTCTAGTTATATACTTAGTCGCCTTTCTATAATCACAGGTTGCAGTGTTGGTGGACTGACAAATCTTCATCTCCATCTATATCCTCACATGACGAACCCGACCAACCATTGTTCCTTTCCATACTTATCTAATTTTATGCCCACGATTGTCGGGTTGGCACTTTCGAACTCTGCTTCTTCTTGTTCCGTGATATACATCTTGCACTTAAAATTTTTGTGATCTACAATTCCACCATAGACTCCTTAGTCCTTTTTCCCTTTTCTTCTTCCCATGTATTATCGCTTTCTGGTTATTTACTTAGTGGCCTTTCTATGATCGCAACTTTCGACGTTGGCGGGCTGACATATCTCCATCTCTGTCTATATCCTCACATGACGAATTTGACCGACCATTTTTCCTTTTCATACTTAGCTAATTTTATGGTCGTGGTTGTCGGGTTGATGCTTTCGAACTCTACTGCTTCTTTTTTTGTGATATACATTATGCACTCAAAACTTCCGTGATCTACAATTCCAATGCGGACTCCTCGAACTCACAATATTCACTCTACCATGGCTTACAAATGTGTCAAAGTATTTGTCGTTGCCTTCCATCCCCACTAACTTGTTTTCCTTCCTAATATACATTAGTTATGCTCTTACTAGTAACAGCTGGACACACTGGTACAAAACAGTTGGCATCAGACCTTCCGCAATTTACAAATTGACTATTGGATTCCGACATCGTCCCCTCTTTCGTGTTACAGATTACACATTCAAATATTCCAAGCGATACAATTTGAACGTCGGGGCCTCACGTCTTCTGGATAGACCTTGTCAGCCTGTTTTGGATCCTCGTGTTGACGGGTTCACGAAATGTCCAATTCTTGGTGACTGTTTTGGGTTGGCGCTTTCAAACTCTGCTAGTTCTTGTTCCGTGATATACATCTTTCACTCAAAATTTTCGTGATCTACAATTCCACCGCGCACTCAACCCTTTTTTCCTTTTCTTCTTCCCGGGTATTATCTCTTTATAGTTATATACTTATTCACCTTTCTATGATCACAGGTTCCAGCATTAGCAGGCTGACATATCTTCATCTACATCTATATCCTCACATGATGAATCTGACCGATCACTGTTCCTTTCCATACTTAGCCAATTTTATGGCCGCGGTTCTCGGGTTGGCACTTTCGAACTTTGCTGCTTCTTGTTTCCTGATATACATCTTGCAATCAAAACTTCTTTCATCTACAATTCCACCGCCGACTCCTCAAACTCGCAAGATTCACTCTTCCACAGTTCACAAATGTTTCAAAGTATCTGTCGCTGCCTTCCATCCCCACTAACTTCTTGTCCTTACTAATATACATTAGTTATTCTCTTACGAGTGACAACTGAACACAGTGGTACGAAACAATTGGCATTCAGACCTCTGCAATATACAAATTGACTACCGGGTTTCGACATCGTCCCCTCTTCCATGTTACAGATTATGCATTCAAATGTTCCGAGTGATACAATTTGGCCGTCAGGGCCTCACTTCTTTTGGGGAGACATTGTCACCCTATTTTGGATCCTCATGTTGACGCGTTCACGAAATCTCCAATTCTTAGTCACTGTTTCAGGTTGGCACTTTCGAACTCTATTGCTTCTTGTTTTGTGATATACATCTTGTACTCAAAATTACGGTGATCTACAATTCCACCGTAGACTCCTTAGCCCCTTTTCCCTTTTATTCTTCCTGTGTATTATCACTTTCTGGTTACATACTTAGTCTCCTTTCTATGATCGTGGGTTCCAGCGTTGGCAGGCTGACATATCTTTATCTCCATCTATATCTTCACATGACGAATTTGACCGACTGTTGTTGCTTTCCATACTTAGCCAATTTTATGGCCACGATTGTCGGGTTGATGCTTTCGAACTTTGCTGCTTCTTGTTCTGTGATATACATCTTGCACTAAAAAATTCCTTGATCTACATTTCCACGATAGACTCCTCGAACTCGCAAGCTTCACTCTACTACGGTTCACATATGTTTCAAAGTATCTGTCACTGCCTTCCATCCCCACTAACTTATTGTCCTTCCTAATATACATTTGTTATGTTCTTACTAGTGACAACTACACACACTGGTATGAAACAATTGGTATCACGCCCTCCTCAATATACAAATTGACTACTAGGTTCCGACATCGTCCCCTCTTCTGTGTTGTAGATTATGCATTCAAATGTTTTGAGCGATACAATTTGACCGTCGGGGCCTCACATTTTCTAGGGAGACCTTGTCAGCCTATTTTGGATCCTCGTGTTGACAGGTTCACAAAATATCCAATTATTAGTCACTGTTTCGGTTTGGCACATTCGAACTCTATTGCTTCTTGTTCCGTGATATACATCTTGCACTAAAAATTTCCATAATTTACAATTCCACCACGAAATCCTTAACCCTTTTTCCCTTTTCTTCTTTCCATGTATTATTGCTTTTTGGTTATATACTTAGTCACCTTTATATGATCGCGGGTTCCATCATTGGCGTGATGACATATCTTCATCTCCATCTACATCCTCACATGGCGAATCTGACTGATTGATGTTCCTTTCCATACTTAGCCAATTTTATGGCCGCGGTTGCCGAGATGGCACTTTGGAACTTTGCTGCTTGTTGTTCCGTGATATACATCGTGCACTCAAAACTTCCGTGATCTACAATTCCATTGCAAAATCCTTGAAGTCACAAGCTTCACTCTACCACGGCTTACAAATGTTTCAAAGTATTTGTTGTTGCCTTCCATCCCCCCTAACTTCCTGTCCTTCCTAATATACATTAGTTATGCTCTTACTAGTGATATACAAATTGCCCTTTGGACTGTCCTATCATACCCTCTTCAGTGTTACGCATATTTCACTCAAAAAGTTATGAGACATACAATTATACCCTCGCACCCTCACCTCGAACAATTGTACCTTGTAACCCTATTTTGAAGTTGTTTTTTCCGTTACCACGACCTCTATACTTCTTTCTTAGTATGAAATTAGAAACCTTTCATGCTAACAACTGACCATGCAGTAACCGTCAACATTGTCATTAATGAGCGAAACTCTCAAGGAGATCTCCCATTACTACACATTAAACCAAGATCTCCAGAGAGTTATATTTTCGCTTCCGATTGTTCATCTCAAACATGGGTCGTTGCGTTAGCCATTTCAAGAAATCTACAATGCTTAATCGCTCATTGTTGTATCCTCCATGTTCACATTTCTATGTATGCAATTACTAGTGTTTAATGTTAACAACACATCATGAAACAACCATCAAAATTGTCATTAATGAGTGAAATTATCGAAGAGATCTCCCATTCACATGCATTGGACCAAGATTTGTGCATCGTTACATTATCCCTTCCAAATTTTCATTTCATTCATTGTCTGTAGAAAAAAAATGTTCTTGTAAACTTATGGCAGCAGGTCGACAACAGGTTTGTGGAGATACAGTAAATATATTATGATATTAGGACCAGAATTTCCAATGGTCCAGGGCATACTTTTACTATTCATCTCGTTCTGCCTAGAACAAAGTTATTTAGACCTCTGAAATTGCTCGTGTAGGCTATGTCCCTGAGGTTTTTGATTGTAAGGAGGTTGTCTCTTGGTGCGCCGAAAAATATATTCCAGGCCAAATAATCATTCCACTACGCGACCATTCTTTTGTTTCTTTGTCACCTCAGGTCTTCCGCAACATGTTAAAATTGTCGGAGCCAAAATTGACCTTCAGAGGATAAGACTGCAAGTAGTTCCTAGAAAAACATGATAATGGGTTGGACATATTAGCCGAGTTCCATGAAGACCTGACAACAGTTCTTGAAGATATCACAAAGTTGCAGGTAAGTTCCTTTAGAAATCCATTCAGGAAAATTGCTTGGCTATTTACAAGAATAACGGGACAGGCATCCACGAAAATCATTTCCCATATAATTATTTATATTTTATACTTCACAGTCAAGGAAAAATTCATTTTCGATTGGGGGAAGCTAATTTCCATTGAGACTATTCCCATTTGTCACGATTCAAAGAGTCAAATAAATTTTATATGTCATCCTACTTGATTTTCGCAATAGTGCATTATTGTCTGTTTCCAAAACTGTCTCTTTCCAAGAAAATAAACTGTGGATTCAACCCAGTAACATTCTAGTACCAGGCCTTATGGAGGCACAAGGCCTCCCATTGTTTTTATGAAGTTTTTAATGACTTTGTCTCAATTTTCAAAGATTTATTGTTAGGGAAGGATGCTCTGCGAATGTCTGGCCAGGAAACCAAGTTTTTGAATAGGAAGGGCACACTTGAACAAAAGGAAAATCATAGTGTAGCAATGGTCTTTGGCTCCAAGGAAAATCCTTCTTTCCTTCCATGCCACATCATAGACAAGATGTTTTTTGAAGAAATAGCAAGGCAATACAACCACTAGTTGCATTTTTTCCATGAAAAGAAAAAAAAAATAGTTCATTCCTCTTCCCTGGAAAGTTGGGGACTTCTTGTGTAGAAACGTCAACAAGATTGATGAATTTTCTGGCCATTTCAAGAAATTGAACCTAACATATGCTGAAAGGATAAAAGGGTTCGACCCTAATGGGATTTTTCAAGAAAATTTACTGGTAGTTGGCTTTAGTAGTTCTTTTATCCATAGACACCTGACCAAAGACAGGGACAGTGATGACAACAATCCTACTTCTGGCGATTGCGACGTAGAGATATTGCAAAGTGCAACTGAATTGTACAGACAACAAGGAAAAATATTTGGTGAGAAGAGTGGCCAGTCCCCCACCAACACTCCCAAGAGCACGACATCACAGAGCATCATTTCAACGACCCACCCCAGTAAGAAAGAAACCCAAAAATTGTCGAATGAAGGAGGAGATAAGAACCCTCCTTGCATAAAAATTGATAGTTCTCACAAAATTCCACTGACAAAGAAGAGAAAAAAAAATGCAGGGCAGGCAGACGAACCCAAAATTGAAAGTGAATAGTTGCAACTTGAAATTTAAATTGAGCACATGCACAAAGTTGGTCCTTCTACAATGGAAATAGATGAGACTGACATTTTTTATGAAGGACGAAGATTAATCCTTCGTATTCCAGAGCGCTGTTTTTGACAACCAATCTAAAAATATGGTCATTGAAAAGAGATATGTAACAAATAGGAAAGGAAAATATCGCATAGAGATTAACTTTAGGAAAATACATCCATCCAAAACATCCCTATTTCACCGCATAACCGGTGATGCTCTTGATGATTCCATTGGAGGAATTGAAGCAGAAAATGCTAGACTGAAAGATCACCTCAAGGAATTTGAGGAGGCTTTCATTGCTACGCCAGAATTTGCCAGTCCTTTAGCAAAAAACATGCCTACTACCACTGCAGCCAAGATGAAAGTATTCTCTACCCTCTTTACATCGTCTAGATCCCTTGTAGAGAATAACATCAAGAAAATAATGTAGCTAGTTACTGAAGCCTGGGAAACATCACAAAATATAGTTTCCTTCTGAAAGAGGGAAAAATTATTTGCTCGAACATTTGTAGGTGAATTTTTAAAATGATCAATGTTTCTGTGAACAAGTGCTGACCCCTTTTTCCAACCATGCCATCAACACCTCGGAACTGAAAAGAAGACAAGAGAATCTCCCCTCCCCAAAGCGAACCAAAAAAGTAAAAGCATGCTGGCAAAAGAAAGTTAAGAACCTGGAGCTCATTCTTGAATCATGTAAACAAGCCATATTGGAAAATGAATAATTATTCACAAACCTGGTCCAAATAGACTTAGCCAGAAGTAAATCTTTCCTGTTTTAATGCTTCTCACGTTTTTGTACTCGATGACATTTATTCTCATTCCAACCTGGTAGAGACTACGCTACCATGCAACACTTGTTTAATTAAGAGATTGATTGTAAGAAGAAGTCTCGTTATTACAAATTAATTGTTAAATAATCCTTCATGAATAAAAGACCAAATACATTTTCCTATCACATTGTTAAATTTAACAACTTGTAATATAGTAAATAATTTTGGTTGATAACGAACTAAAACAACTGTTATTATTAAAAAATTCCAAAATTAAAAATCTTTGAACATTAAATTATCATCATTTTATCTTACATTTAATTAAACAACAATAAATAATTACATAAATATTTATTATAATAAAAACAAAAAAATCAAAATACTTTTATTAAAATAATTAGTATTTATAAATTTATTTTATTAATGAATAATAAATGAAAATAAATATTTAACAAATATGAAAATCTTTTAAAATTAATTATTTTTTATTTTATTTTATATAATATCATTTTTTCCCCAAACTAATCAATTAATTAAGAGAGTTATCCAAATAAATTAGCGAATTATTTTTCCTCTATATTGTTTACACAAGATCATGTTTAAATGTCAAAGCCTCGTATGCTATCTTATTAGTCCCTCCCATGGGACTATAGCAATGAGTTTGCTTTTGATGTGATATTAATTTGTCTTTTACCATAAATTTGTGTATGCAATGTAATGTTTAACATACGAAAACAAATGTATATTTTTGGATATAATAAAAATATTTGTGTTTCTCATTTCTAATTGGTTGATAGAATTGAAGTGTTATTTCTCCCTTCACATCTTTCAATATGTATAATTAATTACATAATCAATGAATTCCACCAATCACCATATCTAAATATAAAAAGTTGTACTATGTATTTATTATTATGCATTATTATATTTATATTATATTTATTATCTAATATATTATTTATTATTATATTTATAATATATTTATTATATTTATATTATATTTATGAATATTATAGTTCCATTCAACTTACTGTTCATTATACATTTTGAATAACAAACAACCCTCAATTATTATCTTTTGACAAAAAATATTCATTACTTATGCATTTAGTTATATTAAGTTTCATTGTTCAACATATATTTCCCAACTAACTCGGCAGGGACTGCGTTGCCATGTGGGACTGTGACGACAAACTACAATTAAAGTTCAGGGACTGTGATGATACCGTTGACGTCATTCATGTCTCGCAACCTGTAGCTGTTGCATTTCTTGAACAAAAAACTTCAAGTTGGTATATGAAGAACCCTCTTTAACCACTGCTATTTTCACAAGCTTCCTCATCTCTTGAGCTCTCCTCCTCATATTTTTTCCTTCTTCCTCTTCCAGAAGCATGGTGACTGCTCTTCTTACTTCCTCTTCATCGAGCACACTGCTCATGTCCAAACATATATGTATGGCAATCTCTAGGCGTTCTACCAAGAACTTCGAGTTAAATGACTGTTCTGCAAGCATAGGCCAAGTAATCACAGGGAATTCTAGGCTCACGCTCTCGAATGTAGAGTTCCACCTGCAGTGACTCATGAATGCACCCACAGAAGAATGAGAGAGAATGAGTAGCTGAGCAGCCCATTCCCATATAAGAAGCCCCCTCTCTTTGCTCCTCTCCTCGAATCCCTCTGGCAGCCCCACATCGATCCCTTTGCCTTTGAATTTTGTGTGAGGACATTGGGTGGCCCAGATGAAAGCCCGCCCACTCACCTCTAACCTTGCAGCACCACACATATTTGCTTCTTGTTCATAAAACACTGGCTCCCGAAACACACGAACACCACACACTGTGGACTCTGATAATCCATCCACCTCAAGCACTCCTTCTCAGTAATGTTTGTCGCCTTGCCCCAGTTATTCATACTTTTGCGACCAATCCCCGTATCATCGAAAATGATCGTAGGGAGAATGGGACCTATGCTCCACACCAGGGATCAAATTTGAAGGGAAGGGTTATATTTCAAACTGAAGGGATAACTTTATTGTAAACATTCTAAATTGACATGTTAAAATAAATTATTCTTTTCATATGAAAATGAAAAAACAATTAAAATTTCACCCATAAAAAAATATTTTATAACCCATTCATTATAAAAAAAAAAAACTCTTAACTTATTATTCTCCAAACATAACATATTAATCATTAAATTAAATTCAAATAATTTGGCACAACTTCAATTTTTATTAATTAAATACACATAATAAAAATATTTTTGCACATTGATATAAAATACCGGTTTAAATGCATTACTCAAAATTATTGGAGATTACAAAATTGAATGAAGTATCACGACACTTTAACTTGTACCATCTAATGAAAGAGGTCGGCGTTCCTTCATTCCTCTCCAAGTTTCATAAATTGTGTTCCAATCTACCTCGTGCAGTTCTTGAGGTGTTGATAAAGACAAAAACATCAAAGTGTTTAACGTTTCTAGAACAAGTCTAGATCTATCATCATTTTTTATATGAATCAACTTAGAAGATTCTCTTTCACAACTCGCGGTGCTAGCAGGAAGAGTAAGAACAATTTCATTAAATTTGGGTAAGACTCACACCACTCAGGTTCTCCTCCACATTGTTCCCATGCCGCAACCATGTTTTTCCTTGGATATGCCTGATGTAGGGTAATATTAAAGCTTTCCATTTCACCTTCACATTTTTCTGTATCAATTATTGCTGAGTCTCCAATATCAAATTTTTCACATAGTCATCTCAACCATCATTTTGTTTCAGAGCCTCTTTCATTCTCTTCTTCAAATTAAGAACGATGACTGAATAATTTTGCTGCTTTGAATACTAGCAAATATGTAAACCTGTCATTGCGATAATCAATCAACTTTTAGACAAATGCTTTACCCAAGTGAACACAATCTTCCATAGTACCTAACCCAAGTGAATTAGGTATAGGTTCAAATCTTAACATATGCACATGTCAAGCACCTGTATTATCAATAAACTCCAATTTTCCATGTTCTGATTTCTTCAAAAAATATGAGACATGTTGACAACCTTCTCCAAACATATCGCGCAAGAATATTCTACGAAGAAGTTCAATAAGAACATCTAATTGCATACCAATAGATGTTATATCAGTATGTTCCTCTTGAAATCATTGACTTAGCTTATTTAGTTTAGCTAGAACATCTTCCAGCAAATGAATACAAATCTGAACTTAAAATATTGTTCCCATTTCATACATCTTTTTGTTATCATGTTTCCATTCTTGTAATAATTCTGGCATAATTTTGACAAGCCTATTCATCACTGGTCCCCTAGAAATCCATCGGATTTGATGAATTTGAAGTACCTGTAACTTATCAATTTGAAATAATTCCATTAAAATTTTGAGTTCTCCCTGCCTCTATGCAGATTTTCCCAACCCTGAATAAACTTTATTGGCCAACTTATCGATATAATTAAATTCAGGAAAATAATTTGAAGCATCAATTATAGCCAGTGCCTCACGATGTACTACACAATGAATGCATAACAAATGAGGCACTTCACGAAGCAACTTGGCAGCCAAACCTTCATGAATACCCCTCATAGATGAATCTCCATCTAAACCAAATCCCACCATTTTATATTTTGATAAATCCATTTCAGATAATAATCCTGACAAGGATTCATACATTGATTGTGTAGGATTGTCTTTGATTTTCAGAAGACGGATAAATTGTGTTGCACGTGTCCCTCTTCCCCATCCATTAGATATGTAATATATACAATAAGGTGTTGTTCCATTGTTTTATTTGTGATTTTATCCAATAGAATAGAATAAAATGGACTCAAGCAAATTTCTCCCTTTAATATTTTCCAGTAAACCATTTTTGTTGCAAGTAAAAACTCTTTTCAAGATGTAATGTTAGTATATGAAGAGTATTCATTGGTTAAATGCATTTTGGGTGTTTCCTTGTACCTATGCAAGTCACACAAGTCTTTATACAATTCTAAAGGTAAATCGTTTATAGCCACAAAATAAATAGTTTCCATCACACTGATTATTCTGGATTTCTCAATATCAACCATGAGTTCAACACGTTTTGTGATGGGTAAATATGATTTCCTTGACTCACTCTCCAACAATTGAACTGAACGTTTATGAGCCTCATATACAACATGAACATTTAACCCACCTAATTGGATTGTACTACTACCTTCTCTTGCATATGGCATATCTCCTTTGAATTTGACACACCATGAACACTTGATGCGCTCTTCACCATTTGAACCTATTATAGGATATTCCCATTTGTGTATTAATTTCCATCCATATTTAAATGTTTTCTTAGAGCTACCCCCTTACCTTTCATTTTTGGAATACCTTCCTCTTCAATATTAATCTCATCCTCAAAATCAACATTTTCTTCAATATTTGTATCATCTTGCTTCAATTTAAATGCCTCAACAAGTGTTATTTTTCTTCCATGTTTTTTAGGTTTGTACATTTCTTCTTGATAAATTCCAGAAAGAAAAAATCATTAGAAATAGATGACAAATATTATATTATATGATAATAATAGAGAGTTCAATTATTATTAAAAATTACATTCACATAACTAAAGTGAAATTATTACATAACTAGAGTAAAATTGTCATTAACCTAAATTCTTGTCAATATTTATAGTAAAGTATTGTAATTCACTCATTATATAAAATTTGTATTATGATGAAATTTTGTTCATAGTTATCAACTATATAAATAAAATATTAAATCATAATAAATTATATAACATTTATTTATTCTATTATTAACCAATAAATTTATTTTCAAATTATTTAATTTTACAATTTATTTTCTTTAATAAAATTTATAAATGAATATTAATTTTAAAAAACCATGATGTAATCATCAATATCATTATAAAATATAAAAGATAATAAATGACTTATATAGTACATACTTATTTCAATGGAACCAAATATTTCATAATGTGTATTGCAAAATCATCATTCATAATTAAATTATGTCTATATCTATTAAACTTAGTTAATACAAATTGGCTATTTTTTCTTATGAATTATAAATTTATTATTATTGTTATTTTATACCTACCTAGTACCAATACCTACTAGAGGTGATGATTACATGAAAATTAAAGGAAGTGTTTTTCCTAATTAAATTTCAATGTATTACTAGTTCACATAGATGTTGCAATTATAAAAAAACATTGTTTCCTCAACTATTTTCAACTAACACATTACACTATTAGTTTAAACATAAAAAATATATTATTCCATTACTATTTGTGAAAATCATTTATTCAATCCTTAAATGTGAATACCAAACATCATATTAAATCAGGATGTCCATGGATGTTAATCATCATATTGATTATTGAGGAAATGTATGCACATGAGAGTTCTAAATTAAGAAATTATTATGTCACAAAGAATATCATTATATCCAATAATGTATCTTAAAATTCACCATTATAATGATTTCCCAATTACAAAATAAACATTATAATTAACAAATTTTACAATTTGTAACATTCTTACTAATTCCAGTATATCTTTATCTACACTAATCTAATTAGATTCCATAATAACATACTCAAATGATTTCTAATTTATTTTCCAAATTCCATTTTATTAAATCTAACTTCATAAAGATTGTACATATATATAATATCTTTATCAATTCTTTTATTACTAATTGCAACTTTTCTTTAATTTAATTTACTTAACAGAAAATTAAATGTTTTGTTCTTTTTATTGAGTAAGTTAAGCATTTGTAATTGGTAGTTGAATTAATTTCTTATAATTATATAATTAATTAACTAAAACTAAATGAAATATAAATTAATAATCAATTAAAATTAAAAGAAACATAATTAATAATCAACTAAAACTAAAATAAACATATAATATACAAGCTATAAACATTAACAATTAATTAAAATAAATTAATTTAATAAAATACTCACTCGTGTTGAAGATAAATCTAGATTAATTTTTGGAAAAGAAATGAGAGAGGTTAGATTTTCTGTAATAATTAATTAACTAAAATTAAAATAAATATAAACTAATAATCAATAAAAAAAAAATACAAATTAATAATCAATCAAAATTAAAAAAAACATAATTAATAATGAACAAAAACTAAAATAAACATATTAATATCTATCAATATTAACAATTAATTAAAATATATTAAATAAATAAAACACTAACCCTTGTTAAATGATATCATGAAAAATAAATGAGAGTGACTATAGGCCACATGCAACCCAAAGTTTTTATCAATTTTTGTATTAAAAAAACTCATTTGAAATGGACAAACAATTTGAATAATTTAAAACACATTTTATAATTTTATAATTAATTAATTAAAATTAAAAGAAATATAAATTAATTCTAAAATTAAAAACATGATTAATAATCAACTGAAACTAAAATAATTATATTAATATACAAGCTACAAATATCAGCAATTAATTAAAATAAAAATATCAGCAATTAATTACAACGTATGTGTTTTGCAAACCGACCTTTCAATGTTCACCAGCCACAAATATGTGGCTGTGCTAATTATTTACATTGAAAATAATTTTAAATTGTCTATGAAAAACTACTACAACAAAGCCCTTGAAGGACAATGAAGACCTCAATTTTGATCCCTGCTCCACACAGGCCTCCCCGTTAGCTTCCTGATGTGATCGATCCCCAAGGAATAGAGCTCGTAAAATGAATTAATAATTATGCCCCACCCCTCCATGCCCTGTTTAATCTCCTTCGTAACCAATCCGTGCGACGGATCCGTATCCGGATCTCTCATTGTCACTGGCAGATCTAACTTCCGCAGCTTGAGGTCAAAGCTGAGCTCAGGGACCTCAAAATACTCATCGCTTCCCTCCACTCCACGTTCTTCTGCGGTGTGTAGGTAAACACGGAGTGGCCGACAGAAACACCGAACGCTCCGGACGTGGAAAACCACGGTGGGGATCCCGAACTTGGAGCCAGAGCCGTGCACCCATCCTGTAAACATGTCGCTGATTATGCAGACCGGAGGAGAGGAATCCGAAACCTCGTCAGTATTTTCATTAATATTATTCATCTGCTCATTGAGCCATTGTTTGAACGGCTCTGCCATCTTGTGCGACGAAGCAAAGAGTATGCTGGCGACATGATAAGGAACTATCGATTCCCGGGGGCAGCCCGTCAATTAGAGGCAAGGGCAGAGACACCAGCCGGATATCCAGAGTCGAACGCTGGACCTGAGGCTGGAGCCGTTTCGCGCTCCCCGGAGTTGTTACGTACGATACCGAGAGATCATGCGAACATGGGCTTTGCTTTCTCCCATTAGGAGAACAGATGCGTCCAAGCTACCTTGACGAAATCTACTCTGGGCTTTGTGGACATGGGTTGCAACAATTACTGAAGTATATATAATTGTTCTTGGTTGGAACAATAACGAAGGTAGATTTAGAAATTTTCCCAACGACTATATAAAACGTATGTATTAGATTTAATATCATTCGTTTTCATAAATAAGTCCATTCGTTTTCGGAAAGAAGTTCATTAGAGTTTTTTTTATTTATATATTTTCTTCCATAATTCTTTTTTGGTAGATAGATGATTCAGGGGAGAATTCCTTCTAAGTGTATTTTGTATAAAAGCCTTTCCTACTTTGTAGATAAGTTTTTCATAAGTTTGACAGGATCTAACTTGATTCTCCATAGATTTCTAATTACAAGTTTGCCTAAAAAGAACTGATCGAATCGTATTAGTGTTTATAACGGATTTCTTTTGGGTAATACTTATTATTAAGGCCTCATTGGCCAGTGCGGTGAGATCTCGTGCATCAGAACTTATGGTTCTAGATCCAAATTCATCGGAACATGACAACTTTTTTTCCGAGTAGAACCCTTTACTACATAAAAGAATAGGAAATTCTCTTTGTCGTCGTGGGATAACAAGCATTCGAATATTGATCGATCTATCTAATTGATTTGGAGCTATTAGGGATGGATCCACATTTTGGGGGATATGAGTCAGAGCAATAACAAGAATATTTCTAATAGAATCTCTATCATAATCTCTAGAGAGATGGGTCACTAATAAACCAAGGAAAGAGTCACTTAAGTCGAAATCAAGGAAAGCGTGAGTTAAGTCATTGACATTCAGTTCATGAATGTTTGGAATCCATATTATGCAAGGAGACATTCTTTTTGCCAATTCCAAGGTAAGATGGAATTGTCGCATTTTGTCTATTGCCAAATTAAAAAATTCAGTTTGAATAATTCTACTATCAGGGTAATTGAAATACTTACCATACAAGAACTTGTTCAGAGATATTTTTATTAAAGGAACATAAGAGTCTGCTGCTATACTTTTGACCAAATAGGATCGACTAGTTCCCATAGGACCTATGAGCAAAATCCCTTTGGAAAGTAATGATCCCGAGTGGAGTGATAAAGGGGGTCCATGAAATGGGGGGTTGGTTTGACACAATATTTGTGAAGAGGTTATCTTCTGACAAAAAGCAAAGAATACCCATCTTTCTGCTGAACAAAATGGATCGAACTCGTAATTCATTAGATCTTTTTGATAAGTGTAGGCCAAATATCATAAGTGAATAAGTCTCGGTTGTCCAGTTATTTGATAACCAAATTCATTCTTGAGGAAATTATGACTGTAAGTCAAATTTGATTCAATTTGATAAATGTTTTTTTCCATCATTAGAAGCTGAACTAGTAATTCTATCTCTTTTTTGTAGATATCCATACTAGAACACCATTTGTTCAACTCTCTTAGTATAGTTATAGGCGAATTAAGCTTTCTATTCTTCATCTTCCTCTTCATAGAAGAAGAGCTGGATGTGTCCCCTATATAAGAGAACCAAATATTAGGCACAAAAGGATTCATAAGTTTTTGCAACTCTATCACGTATGCCGAATCCTTTAAATACTTGATGAGTTCAAAGTCTACCTTTAAATTGAGAAAGGTTAAGGAAGTCACTTTCAAATATTGAAGAACAAAATACCTAAGGATGAAAAAAGGGATAAGAATCCCATATTCTTCATACCTCCGAGCATTTAGTAATCTTAGATGTTTCCATATGAATGAAACTGATGACTTCTTTCGATCAACAGTACTAGATTCTAAAAACTCATTCAAAGGACTTAGAAATAAAAACTTATTCAGAATGAATTTTTTGAATCTAAAACTAAATTGAAAAAGATTCGTTCTCAATTTCCATTGTATAGGTTCCCATAATGGATGATAAAGTTCCCACAAGATATTCAATTTATGTATAATATTATGTTTAATATC
>ML808194.1:0-10725 GCA_009831015.1 Picea engelmannii | reverse complement strand
CCATGTCTTGTTCTTCTCAATGGAGTTAATTTCTTGGTTCATGGCTTGAACCCAATGTGGCTCCTTAGCTGCTTCCTTAAAGGATGTAGGTTGACATGACATTAAAGCAAAAAGGTTGTGTTGTTCAAAGTCATCCAACTGCTAATGGATTTCTCTTAAACTTCGAGTTCTCTGATTTTGTGGTTCAGAGAATGATTCTCTGCTGGAAGTTGAGTTATATTGAGAATTTTTAGGTTGCCTTTGTACCTGCAATCTTGGTAGAATAGTTTGAGGTACTTCTTGTCCTGAATTTTCTGCATTTTCAGAACTTGGTAGCAATGGATTTTGACTGTCCATTTGCTGATTTTCTGAATCATTCCAAAATTGATTTTCTAGAAATTTTACATCTCTGCTGAGAATTAGTTTCTTGGTGATTGGATTGTAAAGCCTGTAAGCTTTAGATGTTTCACTATATCCAGTGAAAATACATTTCTCACTTCTGTCATCAAGTTTCTTCCTTAATTTAGAAGGTATGTGAGCATATGCTATGCATCCGAATGTCCTTAGATGCGCAACATTGAGCTTTGTCCCCCTCCATGCTTCTTGAGGGACTTTTAGCTTTAGTTTGGTGGTTGGAGATCTATTCAAAAGATAAACTAAGCATGCTACTGCTTCATCCAAAAAAGTATTTGACAAACTTTTCTCTTTAAGAAGTGTTCTTTCCATATTCATTATTGTCTGATTTTTCCTTTCAGCCACTCCATTCTGTTGTGGAGTATACCTGGCTGTTGTTTGCATGATAATGCCTTGTGATTTGCAGAAATTTGCAAATACTCTGGAGTTGTATTCTCCTCCTCCATATGACCTGAGTGCTTTGATATATTTTCCACTCTGTTTTTCAGCTTCTGGCTTGAATTCTTTGAATTTTGCAAAAGTTTCAGACTTGTGTCTGAGAAAATAGATCCATATTTTTCTGCTGAAATCATCAATAAATGTTAGAAAGTAAAATCTACCACCTATTGACAATGTTTGAATTGGTCCACATAGGTCAGTGTGAACAAGTTCAAGATGTTGTTTGGCTTGATTGGCAGACTGTGGAAAACTAGTTCTCTTATGTTTTCCAAGTATGCAAGACTCACATGGGGGAATTTGCTCTTTAAAGATAGGAAGACCTTTGACCATGGAATTCTTCTGAAGAAGACTTAGACTCTTAAATGGTAGATGTCAAAATCTTGTATGCCAAACCATAGTTTCATTCAGGGTGGATTCACTTTGTGCCTATGGTTGAATCAGATTTGCAGTTCTGAGGGTAAGGGGAAACATCCTATTTTGAGTCATGTGGATTTCAGAAATCAATTTTATGCTTGGGATTTTGTCATATATCTTGCAAGATGCTCCCTCAAAAAGTACCTTATAGCCATGTTCAATGAGCTATCCTACACTTAGCAAATTATGTTTCAGATATGGAACATGATAGACATTGTTTATGTCTTTCTTTACATTTTGTTTAGTAAGAATAGGAACAGTTCCTTTTCCTTGAACTTTGACTAAGTAATCATTTCCAAGTGTAATATCAGATGAGATTGAAGAATCAATGCATGAAATTAAATCTTTGTTACCTGTCATGTGATTGCTGCATCCACTGTCTAACAACCAGAGATCTTTAGGTTGTTGTTCAGTCTTGTGGCATGAAAAAAACATCCCTCCTGAGTTTTCTCCTGTGTGATTTGACACATGTGCTCTGACTGAGAGCTGATCTGATTGCTTATTCCTGCATTCAGATTCATAGTGCCCATAATTTTTACAGTAATAGCATTGTATGCTTGTTTTGTCATTCGATCTTCTCCCTCTGCCTCTTTGAGGCTGGAAATTCTGATGTTGATTTTGTTGCTGATGTCTTTGACCTTGGAAATTTTGATTCAGATATTGTTGTCTGTTACCTCCACTGGAGTGAGGGTTACTTTGATTGATCCCTCTTCCTTGGTGACCTCTGCTTCTTCCTCTGCCTCTCCCTCTCCTAAAGGAGAATTGAGTTTTGAAAGCATTGGAGATTGACTCATCTGTGAGATGCAGTCTGGTCTCATGTGTCACCAGAGAACCAATTAATTCATCTGTTGAAGAACTTGACAGATCCTTGGATTCAAGGATTGCTGTTACAACGATTTCAAATTTCTTTGGTAAACTTCTGAGGATTTTCTCAACAATGTGTTGATCAATGATGGTTTCACCAGTTAATCTGATCTGGTTCACGATGCCCATGACTCTGGTCATGAACTGATCCACATTTTCAGACTCTGTCATCCTTAGAGTCTCGAATTGCGTTCTCAAGGTCTGCAGTTTAATTGTTTTGACCCTGTCATTTCCTTGGTAGGAAGATTTAAGGATGTCCCAGGCCTGTTTTGAAGTACCAGTGCCTGTGATTTTTAAAAAAATCGAGTCATCCACAGAATTTTGAATCCAAAATTTAGCTTTATTTTCTCTGTTTCTCTGTGTTGCTTGAGCAATTTTTTGCTGATTAGTCATGGCGGACAGGTCTTCTGGATTTGGTTCCACATATACATGATCCACTGGATCCCAACACCCTTGTGCTTGCAAGAAGGATCTCATATGAAGAGACCAGAACTCATATTTCTTTCCAAGAAGAATCGGACCCTGTGTTGGTCCTAAATTGCTAGACGTCGCCATCTTTTAAGGAATTCAGCAAAACAGAAAAAAAATTCTTACTTACCTGTCTCCTGCGTGTAATTTGCAGTGGTTTTGGAACTCCGTTAGATGAGACCTTTGAACTCTCCAACTTTCGATTACCGATGAGATCTTATCGGCCTTGAATTGGCCCTTAGTCTCCGATCAATGTGACCACACGCCTAAAGGTTAAAGCGCTGCGGGATTTTACGGTTCTTTGTCCTCTTAAATCCCCGATCTCTGATTTACCGATTTCCTGATATGGCTTTTATTGCCTTAGCCCCTCCTGTCTATGCCCTAGTCCATGTGACCAGTTCTCACAAGACCGCGACCTTATCTTTCTTTCGGGGTTTTTTTGGCTCGAAATCCCAATGTGCTCTAACTTCAGTTAGCCCTCTGGGCTAGACTCGTGGTCCACGCGATATTTCCTTATATGACCACAGTCATACCTCTTTTCCAGGATTCGGGGTTTCGAATGTCGAAATGTATTGGATCTCTTGTCCAAGGAATCCCCGATCTCTCAAACCCGGATATCCTAATAGATGACTTTTCCTTTCGGGAAATTTCCCGAATGCTTTGATCTCCTCCCCGCGTCCTCCTATGATGGACGGTCCTGATCTCTTCTCGCGATTTCAAGACTTCAAATGCTCCAGACGTCTCATCTTCAGGATTCACAATTTTCTGAATCCCGTAATGCCGATGGACTCTCCTATCGGGATTTTTTTTCCGAAGGCCTCGATTTCTGCCACGCATCCCAACAGATGGACGGCTCAAGTCTGCTTCGGGGGTTTCACCATGGAGATTCCCAATCCCTCATTTTGACAAGATGACGTCAGCAGGGCCCCATGACGGAGCTTTCCTCCTTTTGGGATTTCAGACTTCGCAATTTCGAAATGCTCGTGCTTCTTGTCCTCAGGATTCACGAAACACCGAATCCCGATATGTCGATGGCCCTTTCCTTTCGAGACTTTCCCTGAAGGCCTAGATTGTTTCCATGTGTCCCCTCAAGATGGACGGTCCTCGTCGTTTCACGATTTCACGACTTGCGACTCCAATTCCTCTGTCAACCCGAAACCCCGATAGCTGAAATACTGACGATTTCCTCGATCTTCACCATGTGTTCGAACAAATGGACGACTGTGATCTTTTTGAGATTTTGGGACTTTCGCCGTGGAGTGTCCAGACCTTTCATCAACAAGACCTCTAATATCCCGAACTCTAAAATGATGAAATTATGGCACTTGGATCTGCTGCCACTTGTCCTCTAAGATGGACGACTCATAATCCTCTCAGGATTTTGCGATTTGTGATGTCGGGATTTCACGTATCGGAGTTTTGGAGAGTAGTCTCCTTCGCTCATCCAACTCCCGATCCTCGATTTTGCGATTGGATCAGATCGATGGCTCACGATCTTTCGCGATCCAACGGTCCATAATGACTCGGAATTTCGCGATTCGTGAATTCTCATGATAGTCTTTTGACCTTTACACCTTGCGAGTCAGCGAGCTGCGAAATGCCGAGATCTCGCCACGTGTCTCTTGATGGACATTCCAGATGATTTCATGACTTCGCATGTCAAATTTCTCCTTGGCACTCCAGAGGACTAAACCTCGTGCACTTTTTCGCTGATCCAACGACTGTCGGTCCTCTGTGCAAGATCTAATGGCTGAAATTCTTTTGCCTTTTCTACACTCTCTTTGTCCCTTCTGAATTGGTTTTCCACCTCAGATCTGTTCGTAGGACAAATCTTACGACCGCGACGGTTGTTCTTTGAACCTGAGATGCGGTCTTTACTGCCTTTTCAAGGATTTTCTTCTGCGGAAGAAAGATTCGTGAATCTTTCAAAGATTTGAAAGAATTTCACGAGTTCTTTGTTCTCTGCTCCAATATTTGACAGATTAGAGAGAATTCTCATAAATATTTAAACGAATTTGCCTTCTGTAGGAATGTTTAATGAATTTGAGTGAATTCTTTGAGTTCTTCAAATGTTCCTTCGTCCTGCAGCTCTTCTTCGTGAATCTTTGATGATTCTTTGAAAAATGAACAAGAATCTTTACTATTTCTTCCTTCTCAGTCTCTGCTTCCTTCTCGTGTTTTTGCTCCTTGAAACTTTTGAGCGTAGTACGCTCTACGACCTCATGTGGGCTTCTTACGTCGATCTTTTGAGCATATGAGCGGACAACTTCCTTGTGGAAGTTTCCTGCGAGGATCTTTCAAGAGTATTACAGACAACTCTCCAAGCCTTGTGAAAAGTCTGTGTCGAATGCTCTCAAGATCCATGTAAGCTCTGCACTGTTTTGAGGATTGTGTTGCTCTCCAGCCTGTGTGAAGAGGCTTACAACTATAGCTCTGATACCATGATAAATTGTGAAGAAAGAAATGCAGAGAGAAAGAATAGAACAGAAAATAGTATATTAGAATATAAGAAGAAGAGTACAAAACGAGTACATGAAGAAGTGAGGTTCTACGCAAAGGGAAATAGCTGAGCTAAATAGGCTCAAGCAAAACAAGAATAGAAAGTACAGCTCACCAGAACAGCTGGCAGTGTACAGTCAGCCTGTTGAGGTTACATTATATTTAACAAATACATGGTTGGAATAAATTAGGAAAATGTTGAAAAACTGCATTCTTGACACTCAGTCTATTGTTAAAATATATTAGATATTGGGTCCAGAGAAGTGCAGCTTCATTAAATCTAACAGTGTTAATTCAATATAGATGCAACAATGCAGGGACATGTGGTGCTTATGCCTACAACTGTCGAGGCGTGTCCAAGGTAGACGAGGCGAATGTAATCGGGCTCCTGTGGTGGAAGCATGTTGACAACCATTTGTTTAATGCCTTGCGAGATGCATCATGCAAAGGGAAGTAATGACAACGTATCATCTTTCTCATACTACTTGGACTTATGAGACATGTTTTCCACTGCCATTGGCAATGTGCGCAAGTCTGAGTTTCACTATGGATGGATGGGTTTCAACGTGGACCAACTCAGTGAGGAGGACAAATCCAATGGTCCTAACGTATGAATGGTGCCAGAAACAAAAAATGAAAAAAACTATGAAGGGTGGTAGAAATAGAAAATGAAAAGAGAAATTAACAGAAAATGAAAAGAGAAAGTATGGGAAAGGGGAGATGCAGCTCTCAACTCACAACTACTCACTGTTCACTTCACATCCATTACACGGACACAATTATAAGAAGACAATTTAGTTCAGCAGTTTCAACAGATTTATAAGAAATAGGATCTAAGAAATCGGTGGCAGAAACAGAAAATGAAAAGAGAAATTAACAGAAAATGAAAAGAGAAAGTATGGATAAGGTGAGATGCAACTCTTAGCTCACAACTGCTCACTGTTCACTTTACATCCATTACATGAATACAATTATAAGAACACAATTTAGTTCATCAGTTTCATAGGATCTAAGAAATAATTAGGAAAACAATCTTAACAAAACTATAACATTGCATAACAAACCCTAACAATAATTTAGAATTTCTAGACTTCTCCATTATTAAGCTAACACTCCCCCTTAATGGAGAAATGTGATTCTTAAATATTTTTTTCTTTAGTGAAGATGTCAACATATTTTCATTTGTATTACAATAAATTCTATCAATATACTTTGAGTGCATTTTTTCCCTTATAGAATGATGTTACCTCTCAATGTGCTTCCATCTAACATGATACACATATGTTGACATTTTCCATTCTTCTCTCACATCTTCAAGAATTTACCTCAACCAAACTACCTCACAAGTAGCAGTGCACAAGGTTTTGTCTTCAGCGTCACTTGATGACAAATAAACAATTACATTATGGTTGTTTCTTGATGCTCCATGACAGGATCCCCGATACGATGTGTATATCCTATGGTTTATTTTCTATCATCAACATTTCAACTTAACATGCCAACTTAACATCAAACTCATAAATATATTTAATACTAAAATTAGCAGTTCCTTTAAGATATCTAAGTACTCTCCTTTTTGTTAGCAAGTGGCTTTCATGAGGCTTGCCCATGAATTGACTCCAGATGTTGACTAGATATGCTATATTTGGTTTCGTTGTAGTGAGATATTTTAGACTCCCCACCAATTGACGATACAATGTACTATTCACCTCTTTTTTCCCATCATCATTGTAGAGATTAACATCTTTACATTGGTATTGGACCTTTTAAGAATCTCCCTTGTATATTTGTTTTGTGTGTCTAGAGTCTGACTAGCTTCTCTCCATATTTCAAGACCTAAGAAATAATGTAACTCACTAAGATCTTTCATCTCAAAAACATGTGATAAATGTATTTTAATTTCATCAATCAACTAAGATGCATTTTCTGTTATAATGAGATCATCAACATACAAGGAAATCAAAGAAACATGCCCCTTCTGATCTGACTTGATATATAGTTTAGTGTCACTCATACTTTTCATAAGACCTTTTTGAACAAAGAAAGAGTCAATCTTCACATACTGAGATCTTTGCATGTTTTAGTCCATACAAGGCTTTCTTTAACTTACAAACAAGATGTTCTTGATATTTCTTCACAAATACTTTTCAATGAACAAGATATACTTCTTCCTTTAGTTTCCCATTTAGATAAGAAAACTTAACATCTAGCTGATGTAGTTTCCAACTATGTTTTGTAGCTAATGCAATCATTAATCTAATTGTATTTAGCTCAACTATAGGTGCAAAGGTATCCTCTCAATCTATTTCCTCTTTCTGTGAATATCCTTTTGCAACCAATTGGCTTTATATTTATCTATACTTCAATGAACATTGAGTTTTGGTTTGTACAACCATTTGGATCCTATGGGAACTTTATTTTTAGGTAATTATGATAATTTCTATGTATTATTTTTTATTATGGACCCATACTCTTCCTTCATTTCATCTCTCCATAATAGAAGCTCTTTAGCTTGTTCATAATTCAAAGGTTCTATGAAATTAATTGCATTATCCATCAAAGCATAATATTTGTACCTTTCAGGTAGATGATTTTGGTGTGATGACCTCCTTCGTTCTTTGTTTTTTTCACCTCTTCTTCTTTGTGGTCAATCTCCTCCTCCTATTGGTGTACTTTGGTTGCTTGTAGTGTCCATATCAATGAGTTCCTCCTCTCGTTTTTGTTCATGTTTTCTGTTTCTTTTTTGACATCATGATCATAAGGAATATGCCATGTACCATAACTTTCGACCTTATGGCCTTCATCTACATGCTCATGAAATAATACATCTCTACTTGAATAACTTTATATGTGCAAAGATCAAACACCTTGTATGCTTTGTAATCAGAACAATAACCAATAAAAATGCACTTGATTGTTTTTGCATCTAGTTTTCTCCTATCTTCTCTAGGAACATGAGAAAAAACTTTGCTTCCAAGTATTCTTAAATGGATTATTGTTGGTTTATAGGCATAAAGAGATTCAAAAGGAGCTTGATGGTGTAAAATTTTAGTTGGAATTCTATTTTCCAAATAAACAATAGTACTATTATCTTCAGTGCAAAAACTATTTGTAAGAATTTTACCTTTTAAGATGATCTGTGCACATTCCACTAAGGTTATTTTCTTTCTCTCAACTAATCCATTATGTTGTGGAGTATTTGGCACCGTATATTTTTGGACAATTCCATGGGCTTTGCAATACTTGACATATGCAACTAATGTATACTCTCCCCCTTGATTTGATTGGAGGACGTGGATGTCTTTTCCTGTTTGCGCTTCTCAACCATATTTTTAAATTATTTAAAGCATTCAAATACATCACCTTTCTTTCTCAAAAAAAAGACTCATGTATATTTTCTGCAATCATCAATAAAGATCAAGAAATAATATGTTCCACCAAGTGATCATGTCTGCATAGGACCACACAATTGTTTTTGCAAAAGTTCAAGAATATCTCATTTTCTTTTATATATATGAGTAGGGAATTCTTCCCTATGCACCTCCCCTAATGCACACCCTTCACATGTAGAGTATTCATTCTGAAGCAATGGTATTCCTTCCACCATTCCTTGTTTTTGCAGTAGTAAAAATGCATGATAGTTAAGATGGCCATACCCTTTGCTGCCATAAAAATCATGTTGTCATGGTTGTAGATACCAATGCCTAATGAATTTTTATCTTCACATCAAGCTTGTATAAACCTATGACTTTGATTCCTATTGCAACAACTTTGTAATCATCCTACATATCTTTTACCACACAATGTGGCTTTAAAAATTCTACCTCCAAATCTTGATCTGTTATGGTAGAAACTAAGATTAAGTTCTTCTTTATACCAAGCACGTACATCCGATTTTGAATTTGTTTAACTCAACCATTAGGTAATGTCATAGAAAAATAATTGTATCCTTTAATTTGATGTGACCGATCATCCTCAAGATATATATCACCACCATTATTTGTTTCATGATAATTTTCAAATGAGTGCTTGTTACAAGACATATGTATGGAGGCATTGGAATCAATAAACCATGCATTTGAGTCATCTGTTTCAACGGACAAGGAAACATCTAAAATAAATGATATGATATTTTTGATGTCATCATTCTTTGTTTCTCCTACATCAACAAAATGACCAATGTGCTTTTGTTTCTATGTTTGGATTCATGACATTTCCTTCTAAAGCAATGTCTAGAATTTTATCCAAATTTTCCATAGTAAGAACATGCATCATTCCTTTTAACATTAGCATCAAACGTTGAAGGTGTCATACCTTGGTGTGGCTTTGCATGGTGGCTCACTCCCCTTGTTTCTTTCCCATGGATTTGCTTTGAAAGGCAGTTTCTCTTTTTCCATCAATGCTAGATCATAACTTTGAGACCTTTCATTAAGATTATTTTTCCTTTTCCCTTCTTGCATTAGTATACCTTCCAACTCTTCAAAAGTAGGATCCTTCTCCCTTGCTACAAAACCTATGATAAACATTTGGTATTCTTCTAGCATGCCATTTAAAATTATAGTGACTAAATTAGTGCTCGATATTATTTCACCTATATTACTGTTGACGCTTGAATTCGTTAGGACCAAAACAACAACGTCACGAGGATACAAATCCTCTGGCATTTTAATAGATGTGGTACTTCTATGTTCAAGATTTTTAAAATGTGGGAATTTTATAGAATTCCATCGAAGGAAAGTAAAAACATATCTAAAAGAAAAACGAAAAATGTTTTTTTTTCTTTTCAAAGAAATTTCCCGAAAATGGACCAGGAACCACAACATAATTTCCTCACATCAATCATAGTAGGGCTAAAGATTTTTGGTCACATAAAAAATTAAAAGAAAATGATTTTCATCCATAAGAGAAATTTTATAGAGTGATACATGGGTAGCTCAAATGAAGATCACGATAGATCAACCTCAAATGCTTTATATTCATAAAAACTAGGTTACAAAGTACAGTCAATATTGTTCCCAAAATAGCTCTCTTGGAATTTCTAAAAAATATATAGTTCAATACATATTCTCTAAAATTAAAATGCATTTGCTGTAATGATTGGGATTGTGGCTGCTACGGACCATTAAGAAAATATGTATAAGAATGAAGTTCGTAGAAAGAAGAAAGTGGGCGACATAATACAACAAGACCTGGTAAGAAGAAAAATAAAATTATCAGTCTTCGGTTAAACCTTTCTATTTAAATAGGTGGAGTAATTGGATGAAGAGCTTGATAAAGATAGAAAGATTTGATAAATATGAACTTATTATGATGGTATCTCATGTTTTTCACTTTCTCGTTGATGTCCTTTTATGGCTTTCATCGGTGGTTATAGGAATCGTCTCAACTGCCCTTTTCCCTTCATCGGTAAGTTTGTCGACAAACTTTTTAAACCACTCCTCGATGTAGCTCCTCATTTGCGTCACATTGATTAATATGAACTTATAGGTGGAGTAATATGGATAAATATGAACTTATCCATAGGTGGAGTAAATATGAACTTATCCATAGGTGGAGTAAATATGAACTTAGGTGGATTAATATGAACTTATTGGATAAATATGAACATAAAGGTGGAGTAATATGTAACGAACCGCCTCGTTACGACAA
>ML808193.1:153876-201245 GCA_009831015.1 Picea engelmannii | reverse complement strand
TCGGTAACATAATAGAAGAATAGGTCCCAGGTGTACCTGAGAGGCCAATTGTTGAGACATATTTGGGATCCATGGAACTAATTTTTGGTGATGACTATAGGACTCCTATTCATCCTACAACCATTGTAGATACGCATCACACACCTACTTGTTCTATATGGACGGCTCCATCAGGGCGTGATCTTTATGTGCATTTTGAATACATTTGACAACCTCTTAATCCTCATGACACTCTTGTTGTCGAGGTAGGACCATCCAGTCAAAATATTTATCACCCCATCGAAAACGTTATTAATCCTACTGTCACATCAGCATAAGTCCATCTTAATACTAGATTCATCACCTCTACTCATACCCAAGGAACTTCAACTGCTATTCCTACCTTTACACATTTTCACTCTACAACTCCTCACATTCCACAGAATCATGTTGGAACGAATTTTCACCAGAGAATGAATACCTTTGTTGGACAGACACAATCGACCACGGGACATATCCTGACTCAGGGGAAACCACCATATAATGGACCAATCCATCCCATAGGACAACCATCCTATAGTGGGCCTACCCCTTCAGGGGGAAAACCAACTTTTCATGTTCCTTCCAGAGGACAACCTCCCTTTGCTGGTCAAACCCCGGTTGTTAATCCACCTACGGTAGGGGGGAAACCTTATTTTGATGGAAACCATGCACAATCCTAGGGAGTATATTTAGAAGGCACATTTACTCAAACCTACGCTGGGGGGAAATCATACCCTAACCCAAAAGGAGGATTCTCAAATCCTGTTCCTTCTGGACTATCTTCTGCACAACCTTATCCAGGCATCGCAAATCCTACCTGGGGTCCTCAAGGACAACAACCGTATCCTCCCCAAGGTTCTAATGTTTATTCTCCCCATGGGGCTTATGTGTATCCACCTCAGGGAAAATATGTTTACCCCCCTCAAGAGAAAACTGTTTATCCCCCATAACCAAATCAACCAACATATGCCCCTCAGAATCCACACGGTTTTCCCCCACTCATGAATATTCCTCAACCATCATCGAATCCTATTTATCCTGGCCAACAACAACTGCATGTAGGAGGACCTAATGGATAGAATTACTTATCTCAACCAGTTTATGGTCCTACTGGTGTCCCTATGCCACACCAGTATTACCCTCAGGTTAACCGACGATTACCCTTCCTTGCTACTCTGGATCTCCCAGACTTGTCTTGGTTGACCAATGATCCCATACAACACTCTCCTTTTTGGCCAGTGATTCCTGCTAAATTACCTTCCGACATACCAAAGTTTGACGGTAAACCTAGAGAAGACCCAAATAACCATGTGATGACATTCCATTTATGGTGTTAATCAAACTCCTTAATGGATGATTCTATCTGTTTCCACGATACCTTGGGAGTAATTGACATCAATGGTGATTTCCCTCGCACTTGTTAGCGATGTACCTTATTGACCAGTAATCAAGTGGTTTTTACCATGCTCGACATCAATACATCTGTTCACATGGTTAGATTCATGCCACATCGAGATTGGAAAGAAGATCCTAGGTTGAGTGTTCACTCTGATATCTACTTTATCGAGGTTGCGAAGTAGTTTCTTTTGAGAATATTGATATATATGATGTCACATAGATCCACTTTGTATTGGTTCATGGCCATGTTTTGTCATCTCATAGATCCACTCTGTAATTCTCGTGGCTACAATCAATTCATGTCATGAAGGTATAGATCCACATTGTATGTTTGGTGGCTATACCTTTTGAGTCAATATGATTATGGATCCGCATTGTATTTTATGGCGGCCATACCTTGAAAGTCTTTTATCACTCAGGCATAGGTATGCCTACCTTGGGTTTGAAACATGTCACAACATTTGTCTGATAGTTGTTTGCAGCTTCTACCAGATTCTCTAAGTCCATACCCTTGCTTCAAAAAGTCTTCAAAGTACTTCAGTCATCAGTTTCCATCTTTCGACCTCACACTTTGGGGGGAAATCGTTTACACATCAAAATTACTCACATTGATGATGTCTCATTGTCATTGTCGCAAGTGTCGCAATTGTCAAACTTTTGTCACAAGTGTCACAGAAATCATACTTTCATCTCACCTGTGTCGCATCGTAGACAACATCATAAGAACACTTTAGATATCCTCTAAGAGTAGTTAAAAGAAGGAAATATGTCATTTGGCGAAGAGTACAAACTTCTACCTTGAGAAATTACCATCATAAAAGCATTTTTGGAGATTGACTCTCCACTACCCACTTGCAGAGAGTAATAGCACTCCTTTCCCTCTTAGCATGGAGCGTTACAATGCTTTGTGGCCCACTTTTAGGGAGCGCCAAGTTGTTGAGCAAATAAAGGGACAAATCTCCCTTATCTCTGAAGTCAGCTGAGAAATATCCGAGTCAGCTTGACTCGAATCCAAGTCCAAGGCTGGATATAAGGGGAGTTCCACAATTGATGGAGAAATATCCTCAACTTATCCCAAGAATATATAATATGGTTAGGCCTATCAAATCCTATATAAGGAGGCACCCTCATGGTGAAAGGGAAGAGAATAATTAGTGAAAAGTATTGTCATTTTGATTGTGGATCATTCGAGCAAGGGGTTGGACAAGGAGAGCTTGGTCAGGCTGGTACATCTAGATATACACTTTGTAAGAACCTTATTTTGTTCTCATTAATACATGTTCTTGGCCTGTTTTCTTCAAGATTGTGTGCATTTGCATGATCTTGTCTCTTTGGATGAATCTAGTTTTAAACTAATCATGGTAGAATAGGAAGTATGCCTTGTCTTTGTTGTTTATTGGATTGCAGGACTCATTGAAGGACTTGGAGATCAAGTTCAACTTGGACACAGTGAGGACAAAGTTCATAAAAGGTACTCATATCTTATTCCTCTTTTCTATTTTTTATCTTATCTATGTTTAAAGGAAAGTCAGTGTTAAAAGCTAACACTTTTCTGTCTTGGTCATAGCGGTCTAAATCCAAGAGGGACTTTTCCTACAACAAAAATTGGTGACTCCACTGGGGACCAAAGCTTTCAGTTTTCATTTCCTTCCTTGGTCTTGTTTTCGTATTTTCTCACCTTTAGATCCTATTCATTGTGTTTTTCTAGTTTTTAGATGTGTTGTTGGTTTTGAATTCATCCTACACACAGTGATCTTCAAAGTTTTCCTAAGTTGCTTGGTTTCTTGGTTAAAATTATTTATTCTCAGACACCAGCACTCCCTTACCTTTACATCCAGAGCACTAGTACTCCCCTGCAGTGCTTCACAGAGCGCTGCAATGCTCTGGTGCCTTTAACACCAGAGCGATGATTTTCTGCTCTTTTGAAAAATTTTGGGGATACTTTTTTGGGTGTAATTTTTTGTTCTTTAACTTGCTCAGGACTGTTTCTATCAATATGTGTCTTTTGTAGACCCTGAAACCATTTGATTTCCAAATATTTTTTGATTTTTTGCTTGAATTTTAAATATATTGACATCATTCTTCCTTGTTTTGGAATCACTCTTCCTTTTTGAGATTAGGAGTCGCTTTGATACTTTATCATTGATCTGATTGCATGAAATTTGTTACAAGGAGGTTCAAAGATCTGTGTATTGATCCATTTGATATTTGAAGTTATCTTTCCAAGCAATTCTTCTCATTTGAGTTTTGGTTTTCTTTTTTGAAAATTTGGTTTTATTTTTTCTTCTTATTTGATTGTAATGAGAGTGTGCTTTTTGTTTATATGATGTTCTATTATGAATTTATTACAACTTGCAAAGAATTAAATTTGGTTGGCATAAGAAGCTTTGAATCAATTTGATTATAATTCATATTTAAACAAAAAGAATTTTACGATTTGGATTTTGGATATTCTTAATAGTTTAGCATTGAATTGAATTCTTGATTGAGAACAATTGCATGATGTTTCTCAATTTGTGTGTTTGATAGTGAAAAGAAAACTTCTTCTCCTTCCCTTAAATATAAGTTCATTGAAATAAAATATTGCTTATCATTTTTCTTATGCATTTTTGGGAATCGAGTCATAATATCATCAGTTTCACTCTCATTCACCTCTAAGTAAAGAACAACCACAAAAATCAACGCTAATTAAAATCGATCTAGAATTCTTTTCTTTCTAGATCCACTTTTCACCACTTTTCATTTAAGCTTTTTGGGATCCCCCTCTCACACAGGGGTTACGCACGAGGTCACGTTTGGAAGAGCTATGTATATTGCCCCTCTGTATTTTGACTATTCATAGTAGTCAGATAGTATATTGGGGGTTCTTATTGAGGTTCAATTTTCTTCATTTTGTATCGGTTCTTTGTGAATTTTGAATCCATTTGAGGTCTTCTGGATTTCTACCAGTCCACTTGTCCTCAGTTCTCTTAAAGGATTTCGCACTTGTTATCCTTCCTATACATTTGGACTGGACTGTCTATTGTACCCGCCCAGGGGATGACTGGGAGTTGGTGTCTTTAGTAGCCATAATATTTAGGATATTTACACAAGGTGACGATGAAGGTAAGTCTTCGCTGTACCTGGAACAGACAGTGGTCAAAATCACTTGGGCTCCTTGGAGGGTAAATCCAAGATTATTGTGTGGAAGCTTGCACCAAGGCATAAGTCCATTAAGCAAGTTGCCATTGTAATTTTTCCACCTGCTCATATCCTAGCCCCTTCTTGACTTTATCACGTGATGTTGGATTTCATCACCAGCTAGTACAGTCATCGGAAGAAGTTTTGTTTTCTTGTTGGTATTCCTAGATTTATTTAGCGTGTGATGTTGTTTTAATAATTCTTAAAAATTGAGCCTCTAGATGATAAAGGTCTTCACCGATCACATAGGATACAAGGGATGCCTCCATAAGAATCCTATTAACTCTTACCTCCTAACTCACCAGAAAGAAACTACCATGGAAAGGTAGACAATCAATCTGACGCTGGGAGTGTTTCTACTCCTTTATTAGAGAATTCAGAAAGAGATTTGGTTACGGTTGAAAATCCCACTCCTCACACTACACCTATGTCAACAAATTTTCTTAAACCACTTTTGCTTCGATTGGAATCGCTCAGTAACGTAATAGAAGAAGAGGTCCCAGGTTTACTTGAGAGGACAATTGTTGAGACATATATGGGATCCACAGAACCAATTTTTGGTGATGACTATAAGACTCCTATTCATCCTACAACCGAAGTAGATACACATCACACACCTGCTCCTTCTGTATGTATGACTCCATCAGGGAATGATATTTATGAGAATTTTGAATACATTCGAAAACCACTTAATCCTCATGACACTCTTGCTACTAAGGTAGGACCATCCAGTCAAACTATTTATCACCCCATCGAACAGGTTATTAATCCTACAGCCACATCAGCACAAGTCCATCTTAATATTAGAGTCATCACCTATACTCATATCCAAGGAACTTCAACTGCTACTCCTACCTTTACACATTTTCACTCTACATCTCCTCACATTCCACAGAATCATGTTGGAACGAATTTTCACCAAAGAATGCAGACCCTCGCGGGAAAAACACAATCAACAGTGGGACATATCCCAACTGGGAGGAAACCTCCATCTAGTGGACCGATCCCTCCTGGAGGACAACCATCCTATAACAGGCCTACCCCTCCATGGGGACAACCATCTTTTCATGGTCCTTCCAGAGGGAAAACTCCCTTTACTGGTCAAACCTTGGTTGTTAATCCACCTATGGTAGGGGGAAACCTTATTTTGCCGAAAACCTTTCACAATCCTGGGGAGTATCTTTAGGAGGAACATTTATTCAACCTACGTTGGGGGAAAATCATACCCTAACCCAAAAGGAGGAGTCTCAAATCTTGTTCCTTCTGGACTATCTTTTGGACAACCTTATCTGGGCATCCCAAATCCTACTTGGGGTCCTCAAGGACAACAATTGTATCCTCCCTAAGGGTCTAATGTTTATCCTCCCCATGGGGCTTATGTGTATCCTCCTCAAGGAAAATCTATTTACCCCCCTCAAGGGAAAAATTTTGATCCCCCGCAACCGAATCAACTGACATATGCCCCTAAGAATCCACCCGGTTTTCCCCCACTCATGGATATTCCTCAACCATCATCGAATCCTATTTATCCTAGCCAACAACAACCATATATAGGAGGACATATTGGATATGATTACTCATATCATCCAGTTTATGGTCTTACTGGTGTCCCTATACCACACCAGTATCACCCTCAGGTTAATCGACAATTACCCTTCCTTGCTACTATGGATCTCCCAGACTTGTCTGGGTTGACAACGATACCATACAACACTCTCCTTTTTGGCCAGTGATTCCTACTAAATTACCTTCCGACATCCCAAAGTTTGATGGTAAACTTGAAGAAGACCCAAATAACCATGTGATGACATTCCATTTATGGTGTTCATCAAAATCCTTAATTTATGATTCTATCTGTTTCCACGATACCTTGGGAGTCATTGACATCAATGGTGATTTCCCTCGTACTTGTTAACGGTTTACCTTATTGACCGATAATCAAGTGGTTTCTATCATGTTCAACATCAAGACATCTATTCACATGGTTAGATTCATGCCACATCGGGATTGGTAAGAAGACTCTGGGTTGAGTGTTCACTCTGATATCTACTTTACCCAGGTTGCGAAGGAGTTTCTTTTGAGAATATTGATATACATATTGTCACATAGATCCACTTTGTATTGGTCTGTGGCTATGTTTTTTCATCTCGTAGATCCATTATGTAATTCTCATGGATACTATCAATTCATGTCATGAAGGTATAGATCCACATTGTATCTTTGGTGGCTATACCTTTTGAGTCAATATGATTATGGATCTACAGTGTATTTTATGGAGGCCATACCTTGAAAGTATTTTATCACTCAAGCATAGGTATGCCTTCCTCGGGTTTGAAACATGTCATAACATTTGTCTGATGGTTGTTTGCAGCTTCTACCAGGTTCTCCGAGTCCATATCGTTGCTTCAAAAATTCTACAAATTAGTTCAGTCATCAGTTTCCATCTTCTGATCTCGCACTTCGGGGGGCAATCTGTTACACGTCAAAATTACTCACTTCGATGATGTCTCGTTGTCATTGTCGCAAGTGTCGCAAGTGTCACACTTTTGTCACAAGTGTCGAAAGTGTCACATAAATCATACTGTCATCTTGCCTGTGACACATCGCAGATGAAATCATAATAACACTTGAGATATCCTCTAATACTGGTTAAAAGAAGGAAATATTTCATTTGGCGAAGAGTACAAACTTTAACCTTGAGAAATTACCATCATAAAATCATTTTCGGAGATCGACGCTCCCCTATCCACTTGCAGAGAGCACTAGTGCTCCTTTCCCTCTTAGCATGGAGTGTTGCAATGCTTTGTGGCCCACTTTGAGGGAGCGTTGAGCTGTTGATCAAATCAAGGGACAAATCCCCCTTATCTTTGAAGTCAGCTGAGAAATATCCGAGTGATTTTGGCTAAAATCCAAGTCCAAGGTTGGATCTAAGGGGAGTTCTACAACTGATGGAGAAATATCCTCAACTTATCCCAATAATATCTAACATGGTTAGGCCTCTCAAAGCCTACATAAGGAGGCACCCTCATGGTGAAAGGGAAGAGAATAATCAGTGAAAAGTATTGTCATTTTGATTGTGGATCATTCCAGCAAGTGGTTGGACAAGGATATCTTGGTGAGGCTACTACATATGCATCTACACTTTGTAAGAACCTTATTTTGTTCTCATTAATACATGTGATTAGCCTTCTTCCTTCAAGATTGTGTGTATTTGCATGAGCTTGTCTCTTTGGATGAATCTAGTTTTAAACTAATCATGGTAGAATAGGAAGTATGCTTTGTCTTTGTTGTTTATTTGATTACAGGACTCATTGAAGGACTTGGAGATCAAGTTCAACTTGGACTGGATGAGGAAAAACTTTGTAAAAGGTACTCATATCTTATTCCTCTTCTCTATTGTTTAGCTTAGATATGTTTAAAGGAAAGTAGGTGTTCAAAGTTAACACTTTTCTATCTTGGTCATAGGGGTCTAAGATCTAAGAGGGAATTCACCTGTCCGCAGGGGAATTTTCCTACAACACCTATATCGAGACAAAGTCTCCCAAGAGATCCCTCTCCAGGTCCGAAAGGCTAGTTTCAGATCTCAAAGTTGGTTGAAATAGTTACCTCTATCGTATTTTAATCAACCGAACATATTTATAGAGTGCTAACATTCTAGCGACATTGTTGGGGATGCAATTGAATAAAGTTTTCCTGGGAGAATGACTAAAGTTACAGTTTTGACCTATGAGGGTAACAGAGGGACAAATATCTCTATTGGTTGAAACCTTTACCCTGGCGACTCCAGTCAAAAAGAACAGTAGCACCAAGTAGCGCGGTTCATGAACCCTAGCTTTGAAGGTGATCTATACAAGAGAAAATCCTAACCTAAACCCTGTAGAGCTTGTGTACGACCCCAAGAAAATTATGCGCGAGACTAGAGAGAAAGTGTTGGAGCCATTATATTACCTAGAGAGAAGCCTGTCCTTACCCAAAGACGATGCGCAAAGAATTGACGACCTTGAATTTGACACATTATTTGAGCAAACCCTGTTTAGGTCTAAGTCAGAAACCAACTTTGATAAGATAGTTTTCAATCAGAAGAGATTCCAGGCCCTAATATCTAATAATATCCCTCAAAATCCCAACCCTCCTAGAGCCATGGCTACCATATTCTCCCCCCTCGTTCTTCCATCCCAACTGCATGATCTACCCCAAAATTACAGCCAAAGAACTCAACTCTATGATGTTGAAGGGAATGTTTTAGCCCAGAAGCATCTCGATTGGTTCAATGATTTCGTCGACCTAGAAGAGGTGGACTATGGAGATGCTAAAAGGAGGTTGTTTGTGCAGAGAATTTCGGGGGAGGTGAGGAAATGGTTCAAATCCCTCCTAATTGCAAGCATTTGAGACATCGTCACCTTCAACATGTATGTCATTACTAGATGGGGAGACAAGAAGAATGCCCTGCATCTGTTAATTCAGTACAATAATATGAAGAAGGCATCGGACGAGACGGTGCAATAATTCTCATCCCATTTAATGAATATTTATAACTCGATTCCTGCATAAGTCTAGCCACCCCCTGGGGCTGCGTAGTTGTGATACACTGACTCCTTCGACAATGATTTTTCCTTGTTGTTTAGAGAAAGAATATCAACAAATATATACGCAATAATGAGAAACGCGATCGAAGTCGAGGTAAATATGATAGCGTTGGGGAAGATCAAATAAATATTCAATAGAGGCAATAAAAAACCCAAGGAGATGCACAACCATCGACATCTCGGTCCTTGAACAACAAGTTCGACTTGATGATGAAGATGATGGAGAAACTAATGGAGAGAATATCCATGGGAGAGATACCTGCCACCCGAGAACAGTATGCCCCCAACCCACAAATCAAAACCTCATAAGGGGTCAAGTTCCTCAGATCAGATAGAGGGAATAGAGGGAGCAACGATATCAGGGCAACCAACAGACAAGGCCTCTGTTCCAAAAAAATTATGAGGACAAGGACTTTGATCAGATGTTCGAAGTCCAAATCCATTGTTGCGATCACAAGAACCTTCATGTGTTTTTAACAAAGGGAGAACATGATCATTACATGAGAGAAAACAACGATTTTGTATTGGAAATGAATGATACACCGTTTTGTGAAGTGGATGATGCATTGTCCTAGGAGACATAAAATGTTATCAGAATGCCATCATGTAGTTTCAAAATAAATATAACCTCAGGAGAAAGGAGGCATCTACCGAGCCTCAACAGAGGAATCCTGTAAGGAAACCCCCAGTGGATACCCCTTCCACGAGCCGACTGAGGCTAGACAACCCGACCAAGGATGCAGCTGAAAAGGTGAAGTCAAAGGAGGAGGCCCTAAGGAAAGCACTGGAAACAGGTCAGGAAGCATGTGGAAAAGAGGTAGAGAAAGTTTGTCCCCCTTTTAACTTTGAGCATGACATGGCTAAAATAAAACTCTTTGTCCCATTCAACTAACTTATCAGAAAGGGTGAATATTCGATGAATATTATTTAAATGATAAAAATGGGAGGGATCCCCAATACTTTGAACATCCAAGATGATCACCCTGCTATTCTGGTTGTTCCATGCATTAAGGAGACAAGTGATACTAAGGATGTTCCCTCGTTCTATGTCAGTCTAGAAATCCATGACATGACCCTGCATAATGCCATGTTGTATTTAGGCGCATCGCACAACCTCATGCCAAAGGTGATCATGGACGAGTTGGGTTAGAACATCACCTGAGCCTATAAGGACATTTTTTCTTTTGATTCGAGGAAATTCAAGTGGTTGGGTCTCAACAAGGACTTGGTCGTATTACTGGACCAAATTCCTTCAAAAATCATGGTTATGGATGTGGTCATGGTAGACATACCCCCTAAGTTTGGCATGATTTTGTCTAGGTTGTGGGATGCAAAGTTAAAGGGGACTCTACAAATGGACATGTCATACGCCAACATTCCTATATTTGGACAGGATAGACGACTGTACAGAGAAGTGTTGTTGAAATACATGGTAAGTAGTAAGACGTAGCCAAATAACTATCCTATATACTCCGTCGACATTGAGGTTGGTTCCTCTATATTCTACAATGACCTGAGATTTTAAGAGGAAGAACTGACATCCATCATGACATCCAATGAAAAAACCACGTGACAAGCAATGAAGTGCGTCGACCCAATGAATTGCATGGAAAACGAGATATGGTACATGAGTTTTGATGGTGCTATCAGTAAGGAAGGATCAAGTGTCAGTGTATGGATAACACCCCCTGAGGTGGGCACAGATCTGTGCTTATACAAGATTATGTTCGAATGTACAAACAACATGGTCGAGTATGAGGCACCGATCTTGGGCTTGAAGGTTTTGATATGATTGGGTGCAAAGAGGATAGCAGTGCACAGAGACTATGAGATGGTTATAAACCAGGTTAAAGGCATATATTAGTCCAAACAACCCAAGCTGAGAGTGTACAAAAATTTGGTGCTGGACCTCCTCGAAGAATTTTCAAAGTATGATCTATCTTCTATCCCAAGGAAGAAAAATCATATCACCAATTCGTTGGACACCTCGACCTCAGTTTTTAAAATCCCCATCTTCCCAAACATAAAATACAAGATCGAAATAAAACATAGGCTGACAGTGCCTGATAATATCAAACATTGGCAGGTGTTTAATGACGACAAACAGGTGGAGAGATTTCTTGAAATAAGCAACGAGTTCGCTAACATAAACATTGATGAAGAGTGTTTTTGTGACAAATAAGAGAGCGTGGATTCACACAATAATGAAGATGGTGCAGACCTATCGATCCTCGAGACTGAAATCCGCTCACAGGATCGTTCTATATGCCATTGAGATGGATCGACTCTTTTGATTCCCACTGGAATTTGCAAAATTATCGATCCACAGGTCCTTCTCAGCAACTCTCAATCTCGCGATTTCGTGAGTTGAGACTCTGACTCTTCCTCCTCCAAATCCATGATACCCGATATCGCGAAATTATTATGGCTCCTTCTCCATCAACACCTTTCCCGCACGACCACCAGCTAGGCTAAGTACTAGCGCCTTTTGCTACTCGCGACTTCATGAGTCGAGGCTCGATCTTTCGTTCCCTTATCTCCCGAGTTCCTGAGACGTGAGAGGTCAACGAGATGTTGACTCTTCCAAAAGTGTGACGTATGTCCGGCTGATTATTCCCCGGGCCCACCGTGTGGTTCTGGCACGTGTCTCTTAGGTGCAACCTCGACACTTCGCGACTTCACTTCTCGCGACTTCAAGCACCCAAGTTTTGGGCTCTCACCCAACGAACTTCCGAGTTCACAAGATTCCCTGATCTCTGCCACTTTTCCTCCTAAAATAGATGAATTATATTTCTTCGCCACCTCGGGACTTCGCCTTTCGCGATTTCGCGATTCTAGTTACAAAGGTTTTGACCCTTCACCTCCCGAAATCCCGAGATGCGATTTCGCGGGTGATCCAACGACCCTCGTTGGTTCAGATCCTACGGTTCGATTCTTCTGAGATATCACTCACCAAATGCTGCCGTAACTCCCCTGCTCCTCTGGAAGATCTGACGGCTTTTGGGACTTCGCAAATCCTCCACGGACGATTCTGACCGTCAAATTCCTACTTGACAATTTTGGCGAAACGAATACGGTATTTTCATGAAAACTTGTCCGCCAGCAAACCAAAATTGTTGCATCTCCTTCCAACATTCAAGACACGAATTCCTTTTAGCTTCTCCACAACTCGAGTCTTTAAGATGACTCCTGCACGCACTCCTTGCGGAAACTTTCCAATACTTCCAAGTATTGAATCCTTAGACTCTGTGCACTCCCTGCGACAGTAGTATTTCACAATTCCACTCAGTTTGCAAACCTAGAGACTTCACTCAGCCTGCACACTCCTTGCACATATCCTATGCTAAATTTGTACTTCTACGAGAATGAGAATAACGTTATCTCTTCTGAGTTTTCAGAGATGAACTCTGACTTCCATCGACGCACACCTTGCGAACAATTTCACTGCACTTCTTGCAGGAAAACTCTTACTCAGACCGAGAAACAATTGAAACTCATTCTCCACTCTCCCTCTCTTTAGATTTCAAACATTAAACATGAAATCATACATTTGCGCATAAAAGTAAATGCATAACAGAGAATAAACGTCCATGAGCATGACATTCCTAATGCATACACAGAGAACGAATACAACACCATGAATTTGAATCGAAGCTCTTTCTATTAATTCAAATATCTATACATGGGTGTTTTCAACTACAGCTCTCTGCTCTCTTCTCTATGCTCTATCTTACTACTGTTACAATGATACAAGTGAGGGTGTCTATATCCATTTTCCCTCTTCACTCCTAAAACTGTCTAATCTGAGAATTCAAAGCTACCTACTAACATTAACTAACATAAGTGCCTTCAACTAATACAGACGAGAGCGGGACGCTCAAGGTCTGTTTACAATAAGGAAGTACACCCTCCCTTAATTTTTACATTTAATTTTGGCACATCCAACTTCAAAAAGATTCAAACAATTTTATCATGTGCCAAAATGTGTTGGCGCCTACCCCACGCTTGCTTGATGTTGGCGAAGCTCCTGCATCATACTCCCTTGCTTGAAAATTGTCATGGGCTCTTTTCCATGAGCTCTTGCACGATCTTTCCATGCTTTTGAATCTTTGCTTCATTCTCCCAGCTGGCATCTTCAACTGGATGCCCCTTCCACTTAACCAAATATTCAAAGTATTCTTTTCTCATGGTCCTCTTGCTAACTCTTTTGTCCAGTATGCTTTCCATCTGTAGATTTTCTGTAACTGGCATTTGTTTAGTCCACTAAACTTTTGGTTGTTCATCACTTGTTCCTGCTTCCTTATCTTTGTATGGGTACAAATCTGAGACATTGAATATTGGAGAAATTCTGGTCCCATCGGGTAATTCAATCTCATAAGAATTCACCCCAAATTTCTTCAAGATCTTACATGGTCTGATCTTCTTCATCTTCAGTTTGTTATATGTCCCCTTCGTGAACCTTTCCTTTCTTAGATGTGCTAGAATAAAATCACCAACCTCAAATTGAAGTTGTCTCCTGTGTTGATCTGCTCTGCGCTTATACTCTTGGCTTGAGTTCTGCAATCGCTCCTTCACCTGGCTGTGAGGTTCCTTCATCACTTCACCGAAATCCTCTGCACTAGCACTCCTAGTTGCATTCTGTTTTGAATCTCTCAATTCCAAAACTCTTCTTGGTTGTATCCCATAAACAATCTGGAATGGACTCTGCCCTGTGCTTCTATTGATTGAATCATTATAATAAAATTCCGCCTATGGAAGAATATTGTCCCACTGACTTCGGTGTTCTGTCACCAAGCTCCTCAGCAAGTCTCCCAAACTTCTATTCACAACTTAGGTCTATCCATTTGTTTGAGGATGATAAGCTGAAATGAAAAACAAGTTTGTTCCTAGTTTTTTCCATAAGGTTCTCCAGAAGTGTCCCACGAACTTGGTGTCTCGATCCGAAACTATGCTCCTTGGTAAGTCGTGAAGTCGAATGACCTCTTTGAAAAACATATTCGCAATGTGAGTTGCGTCACTGGTTTTCTGACATGGTATGAAGTGTTCCATCTTAGAAAATCTATCCACTACTACAAATATCAAGTCAAACCCTCTTTATGTTCTCGACAACCCCAGTATGAAGTCCATGCTGACTGCATCCCACAGCCTGTCAGGTATGGGTAACAGTTGATAAAAACCTGCATTCTGTCTCTTCCCTTTTGAATCCTGACAAATTCTGCATCTGTCCACAAATATTTTGACGTCTGCTCTCATTCCTGGCCAATAATATGACTCAGCTAGCTTTGAGAATGTCTTGTCATGACCGAAATGCCCAGCTAATCCTCCACTGTGTTTCTCCTTCAACAAATTCTCCCTCATGGAGCATTTTGGAATACAAATTTGATTACCCTTAAATAGTAATCCTTCCTGGATCATGTATTCTTCCCATTGGCTTCTATCCCTGAGAATTGGATTCTCGGCTACTTCATACGCCCCTTTAAAATCTAGATCATCTCTGTACATGTCCCTGAGATCATCAAAACCCAGTGTTTTGACTTTGAACTCCTGCAATAGCAAACATTTCCTGCTCAAAGCATCAAGAACTTTGTTAGTAGTTCCAGAAATATGCTTAGTTACAAAAGTAAATTTTTGCATGTATTCAACCCATTTAACATGTATTTGATTCAAATTTTCCTGTTGAGTCACAAATTGCAAAGCATGATTGTCACTGTATAAGACAAACTCCTTCGGGATTAAGTAATGCCTCAATTTCTTCAATGCCTGGATAATAGCATAGAACTCCTTGTCATATCTGGAGTATTCCACTTTCGCTTCATTCATCTTTTCACTGAAGTATGCTATCGGCCTGTCTTCTTGGCTCAAGACTACCCCTATTGCAAATCCACTTGCATCACATTTTACCTAAAATGTCTTTTTGAAATCCGACAACACTAGAATTGGTTGTTCCGTGATTTTCTTTTTCAGCAAATTGAAAATTTTCTTAGCTTCTTCTGTGCAGTGAAAATATTTGTGTCTCTTCTTCACTATGTCCATCATCAGTGCACTAATCTTGCTGAAATTCCTGATAAACTTCTGGTAGAAACTAGCCAATCCATGAAAACTTCTCACCTCAAATATACTCTTCGGTGATGGCCAATTCTTAATTACCTCCACCTTATTTGGATCCATCCTCAACTTATCTGCAGAAATAACAAACCCCAAACAAATGAGCTTTGTCTTCATGAATGAGGATTTCTTCATGTTTATCAGCAACTTCTCTTGTTGTAGTCTCTTCATCACTGTAGCCAAATGTTCCAGATGCTCTGCCTCTGTCTTACTGAAAATCAGTATGTCATCAAGATACAAAATGACAAATTTTCCAATGAACTCCTTCAGGACTTCGTTCATCAACCTCATGAAAGTACTTGGTGCGTTGGTTAAACTAAACGACATAACAAGCCATTCATACAACCCTTCCTTAGTCTTGAAGGTTGTCTTCCATTCATCTCCTTCTCTCATACGAATATGATGATATCCACTTTTCAAATCAATCTTTGAAAAAAATTTGGCTCCACCCAAGCAATCCATCAGATCATCCATTCTTGGTAATGGAAATTTGTACCTGATGGCTATCTTGTTGATTTCCCTTGAGTCAGTACACATCCTCCAGCCTCCGTATTTCTTCAGACTGAGCAGTGTCAGAACAACACATGGATTCAAGCTTTCTCTAACCAACCCTTTGTCCATTAAATCTTGGATCTGTCTTTTGACTTCTTCATTCTCCTGTGGTGAAAATCTGTATGTTTCTTTGTTTGGAAAACTAGCTCTAGGTATGAGATCAATTTGATGACTTATACTTCTGATCGGTGGCAACGAACGAGGTAGTTCGTCCACTACTATGTCAGCAAACTCTTCCAACAGTTTCTGAACCTCTTCTGGTAAATCATCTACCCTCGTACTGGTTAAAAAAATCTTCCGCTTCCTTACCACAATGAATTGCGGTTCCTCCTTCTTCTTAACCTCTGTAAGAAGTTCCTCCCACTCATGAGAAGTACAGTGTTGCTTACTTCAGGTTTCACCTCCTTATCTTTGATTGGCAACAACATTTGAGTTCTCCCATTCTTTTCTAGGGTGTATGTGTTCATTCTCCCATCATGAATCACATTCCTGTCATATTGCCACGGTCTACCCAGCAATAAATGACAAACATCCATGGGAATGACATCACAGATTATTTCATCTTTATACCCTCCTATTTTAAATTCAACTAGACATTGCTTAGTGACATTTACCTGATGTCCTTTTTGCAACCACAAAACTCTGTATGGGCTTGGATGATCAATTGTCTCCAGCTCCATCTTTTCTACCAACGAGATTATTTTTGCTACCACTGTCCACAATGACTTTGCATACCCTGTCCTTGGTTTTGCAAGAAGTCCGAAAAAGACTGTTCCTTTGCACTGGATTCTTTACCTCCTTCTCTGGCGTTAAGAGAACCTTTCGTATCATCAGCGATCTTCCACCTTCAGCATCTTCTGCCTCAACATTCTGCCTCTATGCTTTGGCAATGTGAGTTTCACCACCTTCTTTCTTTTTGTCTGGACACTCATAAGACTTGTGTCCATTCTTTCCACATCTGAAGCATTTCACTACTCCACCTCTTCCTCTACCTCTGGTACGAGGAAAAATCTTTGCATCAGCATACTGACCTTTATGTTTGGTAAGTTTCCCTCTTTGTGAACTTCCACCTCTCTCAGTTTGAGTCTGAGGTTTCTTCCATTCTTCCTTGGTTTTCTGATTTCTATCCCGGGCAATTGATTTGCCTCTGGGCTGACTTCTGCCTCGGCCTCTTTGACCTTGTTTTCGGCTCAACTTCTCTTCCACCTTTAGAGCCATTTGATAAGAATCTTCCACCTTTCGGATGGTCATCATACTCATCTCATCCTGAATGTTATATCTCATACCATTCATGTACTTGGTAACTTTTTCATCATCACTTTCACGATGACCTGCCCTGATGTTCATCCTGTAGAATTCTTCAGTGTACTCCTTTACTATCATCAACTTCTATCTCAATTTTTTCAATCTCCGAAACAAAATAATTTGGTAATCCCTGGGAATGAATTTCACCTTCATCTTTGCGATCATCCTATCCCAACTTTTGATCTTCTACTTGCCTTTGTAGCGTCTGTTAGCTTGTATCTCATCCCACCACAATGATGCATGTCCTTTCAATCTTGTGACAACATGTTTGACCTTTTTGTCCTCCTCGACATCTTCATAGTCAAAATATGTGTCTAGAGCTCTAATCCAGTCTAGAAGCTCTTCAGCATCCAGGTTTCTCTCATAAACTGGAATGTCCATTTTGGCTCTTGCACCCATTCTTGCAACAACTCTAAGCAGACGTTCATTTGCTACATCTTCTACTGTGACCTCTTCTCCTTCATGTTCGACCTCATTTTCACTTTCAGAATCACTAAGATCCCCAGCACCAGCTGTGCGCCTCTGTGTTGTCTCCATGTCCTCAAGTTTGGTGCGTTGGTCACGCATCTCTCTTTCTATGGCTGGATCAGGCATCTGCCTACCCCTTCTTCTCGACATTTCCCTATCCTCTAGTGGATCGGGTGTTTTTCTGTCTCTTCTTCTCAGCGGCGTGGTGAATCTTCATTTTCCCTGCTACAGAAAGAAAAGAAACCTTTATGTTCTCTGATACCAAATGGTGCATACCTATCGGCCCTCAGGACCGAAATCCGCTCACAAGATCATTCTATATTCCCTTGACCTGGATCGGCTCGTTTGATTCCCAATGGAATTTTCAAAATTATCGATCCATAGGTCCTTCTCGGCAACTCGCAATCTCGTGAGTTCGCGAGTTGAGACTCTAACTCTTCCTCCTCCAAATCCTCGATACCCAAGATCGCGAAATGATTATGGCTCCTTCTCCATCAACACCTTTCCCACACGACCACCAACTAGGCTAAGTACTAGCGCCTTTCGCTACTCGTGACTTCACGAGTCGAAGGCTCGAGCTTTCGTTCCCTTGTCTCCTGAGTTCCCGAGACACGAGAGGTCAACGGGATGTTGAATCTTCCAAAAGCATGACATGTGTTCGACTGATTATTCCCCGGGCCCACCATGTGGTTCTGCCATGTGTCTCTTAGATGCAACCTCGACACTTCGTGGCTTTGCTTCTCATGACTTCAAGCACCCAAGTTTTGGGCTCTCACCCGGTGAACTTCCGAGTTCATGAGATTCCCTGATCTCTGCCACCTGTCCTCCTCAAATAGATGACTTAGATTTCTTCGCCACCTTGGGACTTCACCTTTCGTGATTTCACGAGTCTAGTTACAACGGTTTCGACCCTTCACCTCCCAAAATCCCGAGATGCGATTTCGTGGGTGATCCAACGACCCTCGTTGGTTCGGATCCTACTGTTCGATTCTTCTGAGATATCACTCGCTAAACGCTGTCATAACTCCCTTTCTCCTCTGCAAGATTTGACGGCTTTCGGGACTTCCCAAATCCTCCACGGAGGATTCTGACCATCAAATTCCTCCTTGACAATTTTGGCGAAACGAATCGGTATTTTCACGAAAACTTGTCCGCCAACGAACCAAAATTGTTGCGTCTCCTTCCAACGTTCAAGACACAAATTCCTTTGAGCTTATCCACAACTTGAGTCTTCGAGATGACTCCTGCATGCACTCCTTACGACAACTTTCCAATACTTCCAAGTATTGAATCCTTCGACTCTGTGCACTCCCTATGATAGTAGTCTTTCACAATTTTGCTCAGTTTGCCAACCCTGAGACTTCACTCAACCTGCAAACTCCTTGCATGGCTACTATGCTAAATTTGCACTTCTGCGAGAATGAGAATAATGTTATCTCTTCTGAGTTTTCCGAGATGAACTCTGACTTCTGTCAATGCACACCTTGTGGACAATTTCACTGCACTCCTTGCAGAAAAACTCTTACTCAGACCGAGAAACAATTGAAAATCATTCTCCACTCTCCCTCTCTTCATATTTTAAACATTAAACATGAAATCATACATTCACACATAAAAGTAAATTCATAACAGAGAATAAACATCCATGAGCATGACATTCATAATGCATACACAGAGAATGAATATGACACCATGAATTTAAATCAATGCTCTTTCTATTAATTCAAATCTATGTACATGGGTGTTTTCAACTACAACTCTCTGCTCTCTTCTCTATGCTCTATCTTACTACTATTACAATGATACAAGTGAGGGTGTATAGATCCGTTTTCCCTCTTCGCTCCTAAAACTATCTAATCTGAGAATTCAAAGATACCTACTAACATTAACTAACATAAGTGCCTTCACCTAATATATATGAGAGCGGGACGCTCAAGGTTTGTTTAAAATATGGAAGTACGCCCTCCCTTAATTGTTACATTTAAGTTTGGCGCATCCAACTTCAAAAAGATTCAAACAATTTTATCATGTGCCAAAATGTGTTGGCGCCTGCCCCATGCTTGCTTGATGTTGGCTATGCTCCTGCATCAGAAGACCCTTTCTAGAACCAAATATCAGGAAGGGACATAGTACAATTGAAGAACAACATCATCCCAAAGGGGCTAGCTTCGTTGAAAAATATGTTTTATGAAAATGACGTGGCTAGAAATCCCAAGATAATTACAAATGATGAGGATGTCGAAGGCTGCAACATTGGGACTGAGGAGAACCCGAAAATAATTAAATTGTTGAAAACACTCAGTCCATAGGTCAAACAAGACTACATCAAGCTCATGAAGGATTTCCCAGATGTTTTCACTTGGAGTTATGATGACTTGAAGATGTATGACACTAAAGTGATTCATCACATCATCCCTCTCAAAGAAGACCAGAGTTCGTTCAAACAGAAGCTGTGACAGATAAATACCCTACTGTTTCCGCTAATCGAAAAGGAGGTAAAGAAACTCTTCGAAGCTAAAATTATAATTTCTTTAAGTTTTTCTAGGTGCGTGGCCAACTTGGTACCTGTTAGAAAAAAGAGCGATGAAATAAGACTATGTGTGGATTTTCGTAACTTAAACAAAGTGTCCCTCAAGGACCACTACCCGCTCCCTAAAATGGACTATATTTTGCAAAAGCTAGTGGGGTCCCAGAAGATGACCATGCTAGATGGTTTTTCAGGTTACAATTAGATCTTGGTACACCCAGATGACAAGGAAAAAACTTATTTCATGACACCATGGGGGGCATTCATGTATGCCAAGATTCCTTTCGTCCTGATGAACGTCGAAGCTACCTTCCAAAGAGAAATGGACATCACATTTGATGATGAAAAGGACAATTTTATTGTGATCTATCTGGATGACATCATAGTATACTCGGACTCCGATGAACAACACCTCGGGCATCTGTAAAGGGTTTTCCAAAAGTGTAGGAAGTTCGACATATCGCTAAATTAGAAGAAATCACATTTTGGGATGGAAGAAGGGAAGTTGTTGGGGCGCATTATCTTGAAAGAGGGCATTAATATAGACCCCAATAGGTTTGAAGGAATCTTGAAAATTGACACTCCGTGCAGTAAGAAGGAAGTGCAATCCTTCCTGGGAAAAGTAAACTTCTCGAGAAAATTCATCCCGAACCTAGAAGAGATTATAAAACATATCACCTACATGCTCAGAAATGGGAATGAGATCAAGTGGAACCCAAAAGCCAGGAAGTCATTTGAAGATATCAAGGTGGAACTGAATAGAGCTCATGTGCTAGCCATTCCAGACTTCACGAAGGATTTCATCCTATTTTCATTTTCTTTGGAGCATACGATTGTCGACGTGATGTTACAAAAAGATGAGCAGAACTTTTAGAAGCCCATATCCTATTTCAGCCGAACATTGAGGGATTCTCCACTAAGGTAGGAAATTATGGAGAAACAAGAATACACCTTAGTGAAGGCCCTAAAGGAGTTCATAACATACATATTACACTCCCACGTTATCGCTTATGTGCCCAACAATTCAGCCAAGGATATATTGACTCAGCCTAACCCAGAGGGAAGGAGAGGTAAATGGATAGCAGCCATGCTAGAATATGATCTCGAAATCAAGCCCAAGAAGTTGACTAAAGGGCATGCCTTGCAAAGTTGATGGTGCAATCGGATTGTGACTTTGTGGGGATAAACTTCATTGTTGATATGTCAGAGAATCCTCAGGAAGAAACAACTGCGTAGGTATCTTAGGATTTCGTTGATTCACCATGGTATGCAGACATCATCTTTGTGCTAAGGAACCTACAATACCCTCTAGGTTTAATTAAGACAAAGGCTAGATTTCTAAAGCTCAAAGAGGTTAAGTTCTGCATCCTAGATAGTTCACTATACCGGAAAGAACCCAGAGTGATATTGCTGAGTTGTTTGCTGGAAAATGACGCGAAAAGATCTATCAAAGAATTTCACAAAGGAAACTATGGAGGAAACCATTACTGGAAAACTACCGTGCACAAAATCCTAAGAGCGAGTTACTATTGTCCTAACATATTCGTAGTCATATAGAAAGAAGTGTCCAGCTGCCATGAGTGTCATATTTTCGATGGAAGAAGAAAGATCCGTCCCTTGCCACTAAAGATGATCTCAATCGAAGCACCTTTCATGCAGTGGGGTTTTGATTTCATAGGTGAAATAAATCTGCCATCATCACTGCAACAAAAATGGATACTCACAACCACAAAATACTTCAAGAAATGGATAGAAGTGATCCCCACAAAGAAATCTACCGACTCAATCATCATCCAATTTCTGGAGACAAATATCTGGTCGATATTCAGATGCCCCATCGAGATCATAACTGACAACGTGGTCACATTCAAGTCCAAGAAGATGGAGAAGTTTTGTTAGGATTACAATATAACCCTGGGGAATTCTACAACATACTACTTCCTACAAGGAAATAGGTTAGCAGAATCATCAAATAAAATCCCGACCAGGATCATTAAAAGACTCTTGTAAGAAAATAAGAAATCTTGGCATAAAAAACTTAGCTATGCGTTGTGGGAAGACCAGGTTACCACCAAAAAGTCTATCTCAACGTCACATTTTTAGATTGTATACAGCGCAGATGCAATTTTCCCTACCACACTAGGGTTTCCCATCAAAAATTTGTTGCAAGAGTAGGAGGCCGAGACATATGACACTCAGAGGAGAATAAATCAGTTGGTTCACACACAACAGCTGAGGGAACAGGTGCACAATCGATCACAACTCAACCAGGATAGGATGAAGAAAACCTTTGACAAGCATTCTAAGCAAGAGGAATTTTGGTTGGGTGATCTGGTTTTGAAATGGGACATGAGAAATGAGGATAAAGGAAAGCATGGAAAATTCTATAATTTGTGGATGGGTCCATTCAAAATTGGTATACATCGCGGAAATAATGCTTATTTTCTAGAAGAACTAAATGGAGAGTGAGTTGGTTGGGGGCTTGTAAATGGCAAGTTCCTCAAACATTATCTGATGAAATAAGATCTATTTAAGTCACATGTCATTGTAAATAGTCGTTTTATTTTTGTGTCGAGTCAGTATGTCAGCAGAAAATTGAAGCCTGAAGTGAAGGCCCTGAGTTTATGCTGAATCTTTTAGAAACTGCATCAATAGGTTTTGGTTATGTTTTGACTTTCATATTTCAGTTTCTGAAAGTCGAATAAGGCCCAATGTTTAGGAACCTGGTCTACTATTCTTTGCTACCTCGCGGGGAGGATAACATCCCCGTTGGAGCTAGCTATTAGCGCCACCATTTTTCTCTTCAGTTAGAGTCAGTTTTAGTTGAGTTATGGCCCATGTGTCAAATCATGTGAAGTTAGGTATGTAACAAGAAAGGGGTCGAAGTCAGCAGGTGGTCGGTTGGCCCTTGGAGTCGGGAAGGAGATGTTAGAATCCAAACATGCGTAAATAAGTATGAGTATGTTCCCAAAGAGTCGTGTCCTATCACAAAGGGAGTTTCTACATTACTTAGGTCTAAGCAAGTTGTTAAAGGAAGTTGCATCGACAAGTGCAGTAACCATGATAGGCTCGTTATGAAGGCTGGAAGAATGAAAAATTGCAGCGTTTGTATCATGTATGTCCTACAACCCTTATCAGCTATAATTTACATGCGTGGATGTGCTATGGAAAATCTACAATCCATTTTGAAACATCCAGTCGTGATGAATTTAGTGTTTCTTGGCATGGTCCCTCCTCCTACTTGCTCGGTTATAAATTTCATATGCTATGCACGCATTCTATTCGAAAATTGAGGTTATGCATTGTTTGTAATCTTTTCTCACAAGCCCAGGTTGATCGAATTCTCCTTCTTGGGCCTTTCCCAGATCGACTGCACATAAGACAAATATGGGTTGCAACATGGAAACCTCCCAAAGCGTAAGAAAGGGCACGTGAAGTGGAAGAAGCGACAGGTCCAAGCCCCAAAGCAACTGGGATTCGTTCTCACTCACAACAGGCACCCCCAAGGATCCAAAGGGAGTTTCACCTTTGCCCACGGAAGCAAGGATATCACAATGCTCAGAGCCTAGAGTGGAAGAAGATGCTCAGGAAGGAAATACGTTAAAATCCTTGTCTCCCCAACATTAGATACCATGGACAAGGGGAAGGCCAAGGAAGAACAAGGAAGCTGGGTAAATCCAAGTCCCAAACGAGCTGCGTGAAAAATCGGTTGTCGAAGAATAACTTATGTGCGATATTCAGTTGGATCTTGCTGAAGGTACAAGCCAAGGAAGCGAGAGAAGAACAAGGAGGACATATGCTGCGAGAACTAATGTTCAAGATTCGTATCAGTAGCTGAAGTAGGCGCAACTCACTGCCGCTGAACTTTACTAGGAAAACAGGGAACTAAGAAAACAATTAGTAGTAAAGACCCTTGAAGTTTCAGCATCGCAAGGCCGTGAAGGAAACATGACATGGCTGAAATGATAGATCATAGAGGCACATTATACAATCATATAGCTGCACGAAATAGAGAGGCTGTCAGAATGTGAAGCGACTGAAGAGAAAGTTTGCGCAACTCTTACCAGCGTGAAGAAGAAGCATGATTAACTAAGTTCATTCTCATATCATCCAACAGAGAATATTTCTTGATATATTTTGAAGGAGGCATCGCCCTTAGATGGTTTTTTCATTTTGGTAATGGTCGCAACAGTCGACAGCCACTCACCGCGCACGCACCCCAGCAAAGCAGTGCGCGACATAAATCAAGGCTATTACAGTAGATTGCGGGAGCCTGTCAAAATACTTGATCATTCAAATATCTCATTGAAGGAATGATTTGACAGATCAACCTCCCCATGATGAGACCTTTTTGATAACCAAATCCCCGTGGTAGAACACAAGCAATCATGATGGGACCAGATCCATTTGTTTTATATTTTTGGAAAGGCGTCATGCGAAGAGTCATTTAGCGTAGAACATTCAGTTTCCTAAGTTCTAGGGACAATAGCTAGAGAGTAGGGCAGCCCAAGCGGCGGCCTTGCCTATATATTTTATCTTTTCAATGCAATCTAGGTTGGTTGGAACACTAGTGTATACATTGTCTATTAAATGTAGTTTGAGCTCGATCGAAATTTAATGCAAAAGTCCTGAAGATTTGATGAAAATATTCTAATTGTAGTAGTTGGATGTATTGTTTCCTTTATTTACGTACGTACTTCCTGTATTCTTTATTCATATCTATTGTTGTCTAAATAGGAACGTATTTTTGAACCTGGGATTCACTACGCAGTTTCCTAGGATTCACGCCATTTAGACAAATCATTTTCCTATAATTTAACTATGAATTCATCCTCAACAGTGCTCTGAGTTGCTTCATGTTTTTTCTCCCACCACATACAATGATTTTTCACTGAAGACTGTTACTCGCTTAGCCTTTATCCTCTCAAGTTAAGTCACCGAGTCATTTATTTCTATCATTTTCTCGAACTGACTCCATAGCCCAAGGTCTTACTCTCTTGCACCAATATAACCAGAACTTACTGTTTCAAAGGTGTTAAATCTAGCTGATAGCTTAGAGCCATATCCTGTACTGAGACAAAGTCTCCTGAGAGATCCCTCTCCAGGTTCAAAAGGCTAGTTTCGGATCTCAAAGTTGGTTGAAATAGTTACCTCTGTCCTCTATTTATTAGCCGAACAGATTTACAGAGTGCTAACAGACTCTACAGAAGAACGTGAATCAAAAGAAGAATATCCTCATACTCCAGTATTGAGGAGATCGGTTCGAGAAATAAGGCTATCAAAAAGGTATAATCCATATGATTTACGTTCCAATTTTTCTTTATCTATTACTAACGATGATCCTAGAACTGTCAGGGAGGCAGTGGATTTAGAGGATGGAAATCTATGGAAAAGGGCCATGGACAAAGAAATGGCATCTTCAGATAAGAATGAGGCTTGGGATCTAGTGGAGTTTCCGACTGGAATAAATCCCATTGAAAGAAAATGGGTATTTAAAAAGAAGATGAATGCAAAAGGAAAAGTGGAGAAAACAAAGCTCGATTAGTAGAAAAGGGTTATTCCTGGGTTGAGGGAATTCATTTTAGTGAGATTTTTTCTCTTGTTTCCAAGTTAACCTTTATAAGATTTATGTTATCTATTGTTGCTGCATTTGATTTTGAAGTAGAACAGATGGATGTGAAGACAACATTCCTACATGGGGATCTAGAAGAAGAAATCTATATGAAGCAACCAGAAGGTTATGTTGTGAAGAGAAAGAAGGAGCTGGTATGTAAGTTGAAAAAGTCCCTGTATGGTTTAAAACAATAACCAAGGATGTGGTATAAAACATTTGATACTTATATGCTGGGACTTGGCTTCACAAGAAGCAAAGAGGATCCTTGTGTATATTTTAAATCAATTGGTGATCATTTGATTTATTTGGTCTTGTATGTGGATGACATATTGCTGATAGGAAACAACAAAGAGATTACCCAGGATGTGATAACTCAGATTTCCTCTAAATTTGACATGCAGGATCTCAGTTCTTCAAATTTCATTTTGGGCATGGAAATTAAAAGAGATTGGAAAAAGAGGAAACTCTGGTTAAATCAGAGAAAATATGTTGAGACAATATTGCAGAGGTTTAATATGCAGGAATGTAAACTGGTTAGGGTTCCAATTCTTGTTGGTGTAAAGTTATCTACGAATCAGTGTCCCAAGACATAAGAAGAGGAGGAGGACATGTCTCGTGTTCCATATGCGAGTGCAGTTGTAAGTTTGATGTATGCAATGGTTTGTACTAGAAAAGACATTGCACATTCAATGGGATTTTTGAGCAGGTATATGTCAAAATCAGGGAAGCAACATTGGACAACAGTAAAAAGGGATTTCAGGTATTTGCGTGCAACTTCTAGCTATGGATTATGCTACCGAGGAAGACCAGGATTGGACAGAATGATGGATATACATGGCTTTGTGGATGCATATTGGGATGGAGATCTAGATTGTAGGATATCTACAAGTGGGTATGTGTTTAACCTGTTTGGAGGAGCAATAAGTTGGATGAGAAAAATACAGACTGTAGTGGCACTTTCAACTACAAAATTTGAATACATGGCAGCCAGTCATGAAAGTAAGGAAGAAGTATGGTTACAAAGATTGTGTTCAGGTATTGGGTTGGTACAACAAGTTGTAAGGATAGATTGTGACATTCAAAGGGAAATTGTTTTGGTGAAGAACCCGACTTATCATTCAAAGACAAAGCATATTGATATTCAATATCACTTTGTGAGAGACATGCTTGAAGAAAAGAAAGTATTGCTAATGAAGGTGGACACTTTGAAGAATGTTTTAGTTTCATTAACAAAATATGTGATCATTGAGAAGTTGTCTTGGTGTAGAGGATCCATTGGCATTGCTACCCTGGATTGTTGATTATGTAACCCTGTAACCCCCTGTATGCAAAGAAAAAAACAAGTGGGAGAATGTTGGTTATGTGTTATATTATTTTCACAAGTAGTAGTGTCTGCGTTGCTCCAAGAGAACAGGGGGTGCAGGGGGGCGATAGCCCCCCGAAAAAAAATAATTTCTCCGGGAAACGTGTCACATTTTTGGGTGGTTTTTCAGCTCATGGTTTTTTCCAATGGTTTTCTATTTTCGGTTAAGGAATTAGGGTTGTTGACTAATCCAGGTCATGGGGTTAGGGTTTTGGATGCCACTGTTTCCTATATCTATATTGTATTGTAAACAATGTAACATTATTAATGAATATAGAATGTGTTGGTTTTCCCAGTTTGGGTTTCCAGGGGAAAAATCTCTATGTAATGTTTGTATTTTCCATTGTATATTTTATGTTCTTTTACTAAAAATATGTTTCCAGTAAATATTGTACAAGGTTAAAATCTACACATAGTGCATGCATTTGATGTTACATGACAACTAATGTAAAATGTGAATGTGGTGATGTATGTCACATGTATACAAGATTGGAACTGTTAGGGAAGGACAACTGCCAGTAGTGAACAACCTTAGACTGAAGGATATGGAACTGTATAAAAGATTGGATCTGTTAGGGAAGGACAACTGCAAATAGTGAACAACCTTGGGGTATTTCTAGTCAATTTCCATTTGAGGATATGGTATTATACTCTCTGCCAACATCACCAGTTCTACTCTACTTATTACAAGAATGTTATTTCTACTTGAAAGTATGTTTTTCTTTGTATATCATCTAGCTTTGATAATGAGGCCAATGAATCTTTCGTCTGATTCTTGTCCCTTTGAATGAAGGAAATGTTGAAAGAACTAAAAACTTCCATCAATTCATTAACTCTTTTGAAATATAACTTGAGTCTTTCCTTCTTTATTTTATACTTCTGGGTGACCTGATCAATCACCAACTCAGAGTCTCCAGTCACAATCAGGTGCTCTATCTTCATTTCTTGTGCAAGAATCATCCCCTCTATGCCTCATTAATGCCTTGTGCAATGAGGCCAACTCATAAATCTATATGAGTATAAGAACTATGATATTTAAGCTTAGATTCTTGATCACCCTGATAGGGAGTTGGATCCCTACTTTATATTTTCTTGCAACACAGTGGGTGGAAATGTAATCCTCCATATTCATACCACCCCCATCCCCTTGGGCCTTGAGATTCACTACCTCGCATCTGCGAGACAATCCCTTGATGAAGTATATATCTTCCACTTCAATCCTCAATGGTTTCCCATTGAGGTTGAAAGACTCTATCTCCGAATCTCACTAGCAACTGGAGTAACCTCACCCGAGCCCTCATTCCCTTAAGAACCCAAAATTTATAAACTAGGCCACATTGTTTTAGATATTTTTGGGCCCTTTCTTATCTTCCCTTTCCCTCCATTCAATCACCATCCTGTAGAGGAGAAACCATGTTTTGAGTAAAAACCTTTCAAAAATTTTGTTCACGGACTTGTACTTGAGATAACCTGGTAACATTCATGTATTAGGCTACAAATACCCATGCATGCTTCTCTTTGACCACATATATGGGGTGGTATACACAACCCAATGAACTGTCACCCACGTATATCCTAGTTTCCATGTTACACCCTCAAATACTTAAAATATGGGGCCTAAAATTGAAATTTAAACCATTGAAATTGGAGAGGGATTGGGCACTTAATTTGTCTACAAGGTTGTTGATTCCACTGATCGTAGCTCCCTCAATCGAAACTTGAATATCGTGGGGAAAATGGCCTAAAATGCACTATGTGGGTGAAAAAACTATAATGGTATGGTAAAATGGTCTATTTTTACTATTAGTAGAAATGTTTTACCCACTTTCTATAGTTTTTACTATTTTTTGACCTTATGGACTAATAGAGCAGTGGAAAGACTTGGTTTTTGGTGGTTTTTTCTAGGAGTCTTTGTGTTTTCTAGCATCATACCACCCATTCATACCTTCRGCAAGTATATTCCTTCACCAACATATAGGATATGTTTTCACTCCATTTTKCATTCCTTTATCATCTTATGACTGTGATCCATACACCCTATGTACAAACCTATTTATTAGTGAYAMAAAACCTTCTCACCACTACTAGAAGTGTCATTTGTAAGTGGTAGAGACTTACCAAAAATGGGTKCCCTAGTTAGAMACTTTGTGTCATTTGGTGCCSATGCAAAAGTTATTCCATAGGATCGAGAGTTCCTTATAGTCCTGATATGAATTTGCGTTTGAACCCCATATTCTTACTCACAAGMATTCTTACCATTACCTATGGGACTCCCCCTGAGTCTTGGTTAAGCTCTTTTCTGAATCCCAAAAAAATGAAAAGATTGTTGAGTGAACTTGTCTCTTTCACACTCATTAAATGGCTTTGCAAGGACGTCTATTTGGTATAAGTTTAACCCTTTTCTAGACCAAGTAGAATACTTACAAAAAACGAATACTCTAGTCACCATTGGCTATAATATTTCTCCTGGGTATTATTTTATACTTTTTTGGGGCCTATGGAACTAAATCTATGAAAAATGACATTTTTTTTAGTTAAGTTGTAATTGCATTCCATCATCCTGCTTGCAGTATTGAGCCTATTGTTGGTTCCTTCTTTCTCGTTATAATCGTCTTACCTCAACAATTTGCATCACTAGCCAAGCAGAGCCTTCTATATATCCTTTGCAGCTTGACACCTTGTACCCTAAGAGGAAACACCCCCCCCAAGTTTCCATGCCCCGCATGCACTTCCTTCTGTTCAACATAGGTATGTTCTGTTTCTTATTCGCGACACTCATTTCCTCTCTTGTATCATAGCATTTATTTTCCTATGAAAAAAAAAACACATCCAGGAGAAGAATATTATCTCATATCAACAATAGTCGTGTTGCATTTGAACAGAGAACAAAATTTTGAGTCCATTTTCATCCAAATTTTGGGTTTATCATGAAGTTCAGAAGCTGAGCTCATTACTTAGAGTTTACTCCTCCGACTGTTTATTCTTTCAGTCCCTATGGATATTTTGTTGATGCTTTCTGCATCAAATTTTTTTATCATCAATTCTATGCTTCCTAAGTTATCCATATGTATCATGCTCTTGTTAAAAGGAAGTCTACAAGCCCGTGTCATCCATTTCTTAGAACTCTTGACTTTTCATGTTGTTCATACCCTTAGTGTATCTCATAGTCACATGAAGTTGTGGTCCTACCATGCACCCTGCTCCTACTTTCATTATGGGTAGGTAACCTTGAACCCAACAGTTGACATTTCCTCATTGGTCGCTGACTGGGGGGTTTCTTTTTTGTTTGAAGGAAAGAAATCTATTCACACATTGGGATTCATGCAATGTCTTGTATTCCATTAGTCTTATTCGTGGTTTCCTCTCCTTTGTCAACAATTTTCATTATTGGTTGTTATTCAGAGGGCCTCTTTCATGCACTTCTTGCATCTGGTGCATGCAAGGGATGCACAAGGTCATTGGTTGATGAAAATCTTATTCATATGAGCTCCTCCTAATCATAAATATATTGATTTTTACCTCATGTTGAATGATGAAAGACTCCCTAATGCTCTCCTTTCACTGGGTATCCTTCCATCGAATTCAACTGATCTATTCTGGAAGCAAGACCTGGAGTCATATGAGTACCTAGAGGCTTGTAGTCATCAGTGGTAGGTTCTCCCACGATCGACAGTTGGGAATACATCAATGTCTCCTAATCGATGGATTCTTCAATCGTTCGACCTAAACACCCTTATTCACAATTTTATAATGTAATCAGTGCCATGATACCTACTTTCATTATCGATGGGTTGTCTCAAATTGGTTAACAATATATCGTAATGAATCATAATCAAATGAAGTTTCATTGTGTTTGAATTCAACTCCTCTATTCGCATGATGTAGTCTGTCAACTTTGGCGGATAGTGTAGAAGACCTCCATCTTACAGTAACAACATTCCTCATTTGTTGTTGTATTTCATTGGACCGGTACCTATATGACTTCAGTGATCATGGGAGATTAGATTGTACTCCATTGCATAGAGATATCTTCATATTTATTTTGATATTGGATTCCACTGCGCCTTGTTCGTGACTATGAAAGCCTATGGAATATTTCCACGCTGTATTTCCTATTCATGTCTATGAACAACTATTTGATATATTTCCACATTGATCTGCAGTGTAATTGAGATTGGAAGCCATGTGTACAAAGTCATTATGGATTGTAATATTCTCATGATCAATTAATACTTCCAGTTGAGTCATCATTACTCCACTTATGGGAATTATAATGTATTTCGAACATCGCATATAGTCCTCTAACTGCACAGATTAGGGGGCATTTGTTACAACAAATTTCGCCTCACTCCATGCAACTTGCTTGGATGGATTTCCATTTCCCTGTGCAGAATTGAAGTTCCATTTTTGTGCCTTCCATAGCCAAATAATCATATTTTTCCACATATACACGCCATATCAGTTATAAAACAAGCGTATATGTAGGTTTCTCCACTACAACCCACATACATTAGGTTTGGTGCTCAAAATTAAAAGGTATGTTGGGTTTCCATGCCATGTCATGAGATCCATGATCCTTGACCTTCCATATATTGGCAATGCTCTAACTCGGACCTACAGTTCCATTTGAAGGATATAAATTGAGCCATATCCAAGCCTTGATAGAATAATTCAACTTTGAGAGAAAATACACTCTAGAGAAATTTCACTTCATATTGAGTCTACATCCATTTATCCTTGAAAGTATGAACTCTTTGTTCATCCCTCAAGATCTTCCTTCTTTGTGACAGAGAATCTCATTGAATCCTTTATATGAGCTTGCCTTTGCTGGAGGATTGAAGTGGTGAAGGACCAACTGGAGGGACTTAGTTTCTTGGTTTCGATGTGTCGTTACAGAAGTTTATCACCTATGTACTTCTGCTGATTATTTTAATAGAAATACTCTTTTCTCGTCCAATTGATATCTTGTAAATATTTGAATTATTATTCCATGGGAGTATTTTTCATGTATGTTAATGGATTATGCTAATCTATATGCTAACATTATATATTATCATCATATGCTTGTGTATCTTGGTTGTTGAGGACAAACTGCAAGTATAAAGATTTGGTTCGCGTGCTCAACAATGGTCTTCTTTGAACGTCAAGATGAGGTAGGATCTTAGTCTTGTTTGGTTAGAATTTCAGTTACATAGAATACTTGGGATTAGAGTTGATTTTTGCATGTCATTTCGTCTATCATGGTTTACCCATTTCGATAGAGAGATTTTCCTCATAACAAATGTGACTTACAAAATGATCTAAAAAATCATTTCCTATAGATTAAGGCCAATCCTAAGCAGGGTAATAGGCAACGAAAAATTTGGATTTCTTCAAAATAGACAGATACATGATGCAGTGGCCATATCTTAGGAATATATACATGCAGTGAAGAAAAAGAAACTCAAATATTCCAAACTAAAATTGAACCTGTCAAAAGCTTATGATTGTGTTAACTAGACCTTCCTCCAGTTAGTTCTCATTCAAATGGGCATGAACCTCAAAAAAATAAATTAGATAATGGGTTTCCTTAATAGTGCTTCCTTCGTGGTCTTGATAAATGAAGCAACTTCACATTTCTTCAGAGCCTCCAGGGGTCTACGCCAAGGTTTCCCTTTGTCACCCTTTCTATTCCTAATCATCGCGGACACCATAAGCATATTGGTAAAAGATTCTAGATATGAAGGGTTGTTAAGAGGTCTAAATGTGAAAAATTCAGAAATAGTCTCACATCTTCTCTTCATTGATGATATCTAGTGTAGTATCTATGGCTCTTTGAGGGACATTTCTTACCTCAAGAAAACTCTATGCATGTATTGTAAGGAAACATGCATGTGGATTAATAAAGAAAAGTCGTGCTTATTAACCAATCAATGCTCGGGGGACGAGGTTACTTCCTTTCTCTTTATGCTTCCATTTTAGTATAAATCGATGGATGAAGGGGTTAAATACTTGGGATTTCATCTTAATCATAACAAGTACACGAAGCTAGACTAGGCATGGATTATTCCCAAGGTGGAATTGAGAATTGATTCTTGGGTTTTTAGAACTCTTTTCCACAGAGGTAGGATAGTCTTACTTAAATATGTATTGGAAGGAATACCAGTCTATTGGAACTCGATCACACCCATTCCTAAAGGTATCCTTGATAGGATCAAAAATATTATCAGCCTCTTTTTATGGGCTGGCAATAAATCTTCAGGAGGGTTTCATTTAGCGAAGTGGTCCTCTTTAGAAACCCCCAAAGATTTAGGAGGTTGGGGAATAAAATATCTGTGTATATTTTCTAGAGAATTGGTTGGAAGGAACTTATTGCGCTTATCGGTAGGGAATACGCTATGCACAAAACTGATGAGATCCAAATACCTCCCAAACCTATATGTCATCGAGTGGTTTAGTAAACTGAATAAATCCTCAAAAGGGTCCATAGTGTGGAAGGCTCTGGTCTAAGCATTCCCATTGGTAGGAGAATGGGTGGTGTGGAAAATAGGTGATGGAAAAAATGTCAGGGTGGGATAAGATCCTTGGTTTGGAGCTGGCTATAATTTCAGACTCTCCTCCCCCTCATCCTTTCCTTAAGGATAAATAACATTCACTATCGTCCTAATGCCTACACTCGTATCCCTTATCCTCAAGGGTGACCAGGTTGGAAAGATGTGACAACTTTATGCCTCCTTGTGGCCCTTCACGATGAATGGAACTTCTATGTTTCTCGGTTATGCGAAAATTTCATCAATATTTCCCAAGAAAACAAGGACACATTGTGTTGGTCATGTAACCCAGAGGATAGATCCTTCACAACCAAGAAGGGGTACAAAGCATGGCACGAGGAAAGGAAACATTCCCAACCACAATGGTGGTGGAAGATTTTATGGAAATCCAAGGCCCCATTGTGCTGTAAACTAATTATGTGGTTGGCATTAACCAACAAAATTTTGACCTGGTATAATCTAGAAAAAAGGAACTGGTGTGGTCCAAATCACTATGTACTTTGAAAATTAAACTCTGAATCCGCCTCTCACCTTTTTCTCTTGTGCCCTTATGCAATTCAGGTTTCCATGGCGAGAAAAGAAAAGTTTAAACTAGGTGCGGATTGGAATAACTGTAACCTTGAGGAATGTTATAAGTTGTGGATTCAGGACAGGTCATTAAAGCTCTATGCAGGCCTACCATGTATTTTGGTTTCAAACTTATGGTGGGCATGCAACTTGACAATTTTTAAATATAAATGGATGTTTCCTGAAGTAATTACATCTCTAACCATGGCATAGGCAACAGAGTCCAAAGAGAACCCAAAAAATCTAAAGCAAAGGGTACCCTCCTTTCTTGTTATGAATTATTCTGTTCCATGGGGTTATTTTGATGGTGTCAACCAAGGATGCCCACCTTCCATTGGTGTAGGAGTTGTGTTATTCTTAAATCAAAACCATTATATTTACATTAGGTATGCTCCAAGTGGAGGTTCCAATAATAAAGTAGAACTCATAGAATTGTGGAACCTTCTAGAGAAAACAAAGCAAAAGGATATGAGGAAGCTTCAATTCACGGGAGATTCTAAGTTGGTGATTGATTGGGCTAAAGGCAAAATATCCATTCAAAACATCATTGTAGCCAATATCTTAAGAGACATAAGACTTTCTTTTCAATCCTTTGATTGGATGTCTTTTAAACATAGATTGAGAGAACTTAATGTAAAAGAGGATGAACTCTCAAAATAATATTTACAGCTGCAAAGAGGGGCCTTTGGGTAGTATGAGTATTTTGAAGGAACTGAAACAAAAGAAATGGAATTATTTTTGTGACTTTTTATGTATACGACTCGAAAATGATGCAGGGATATCGAAGATAGTACAAAATGTTTTGTAAGGATATAAAACAATAATATGGATACAAACTCAGGGTCTTTTTGAAACAGTCTAAATGTGATCTAGGTGGATATTGGTGGCCACCCACCTATTCCACCAGCTCAAAAAATAGTTTTCCACCTTGGTTGTTTTTTGGGTTCCAAACTTCTGGGGCCATTTTGAGGCCCTAAACGACATTTTTTGGGGATTGGGGCCTAAGTGATTTTTATAGGCACTGTCTTGGGCCAATCAAAAACCATAATTCTTGGTTATACATTTCCAATGGTGTGTCGAGCGCCCCAAACATAGATCGTATGAAAAAGTTGCACCCTGGGGAAGTTGACATATCAACTACCCCCATCGGGGGCCCACAAACCTTTTGGTTTTTCATCTTTCGGGGTTAGGGTTTTGGATTTTAATTATGTTAAAAATGAATTTAGAGCCTCATTGTAACAATCATATTCTTGCAAATGCGAGTAGCTGTCACATCTCTTCTCAGAGATAAGCTGCCACCATTCTAGCAAGTCTTTCACTCTATATTTTTACAGTTCTGTACATTTCTCACATAATAGAAATTATGTATTACTGTATCTCTATGTTTATGGTTGCATCTATGATACATTATGTTATATTATTAGTTATCTGAGTTATCTCTGTATATTTCTTTATTATATCCCTGCTCTCAGTTTGTGCCGAAAATAATCCGAATCAGAAAATAAACCTTATAAGATAGTTTTGCAAGTTTGGAACATGTATATTCTATGAATATAAGAAGATTTGTTCTATAGAAAAAAAAATTATAAAAAATATTGTTCCAGTATTAATGATTGAACCTTATATTCTTGACAAAGAAAAATATTTTTTTATAACTCTAGTTTGTTGGTACATCATCATAATACTTGAACTTTTTTATTATTCAAATATCAAGCTTGTAATCTTCAACGAATTTTGTAAATATTACACTTAATGAAAATGCATGTCATACATTCATTGATTATTATTCAATAGTCATACAAATATCGTCAGTGAAATTTCAAGCTTATAATCTTCAACAAACTTTGTAAATAATATCACTTTATGAAAATTCATTGATTATTAGTCCCTGCTGAAGGAAAGCTAGGGACTCTAGTGATTGGTTCGACGTTGACTATCAATTAGTTTGAGTTTGACTACAAATATTTTTTTGCTTTTCCAAACTTGTACATAATGAAAAAAAAAACAAATTATTTTGTTATAACATTTAAATTGATTTTATTAGCCATTCTATTGGCTGAGATGATCCAAGTCTTATTGCCTATGATCCTAAAGTTTTCAATCTATATTATAAGTGTGTCTGACAAAATGCATTTTCTGCAATGTCTAATTTTTATGAAGCTTTTATATGAAACCGATGATCCTAAGTTTTCAGTGTATATTATAAGTGTCTGACAAAATGCATTTTCTAAGTTTTATGAAGATTTTATATGAAACGCCAATGATCCTAAGTTTTCAGTGTATATTATAAGTATTTTCTGCAATGTCTAAGCTCTATTAAGACTTAACTTTTACTGCATTATCGCTTTACTGTCAAATGTTAGTCTCTTGTATCAACACTCATATGTCAGCCTTAATACTCAAATGTTAGACAGCTAGCCAGCCTGCCTACCTACCTACCGAATCCTTATCCTGCATTGCCATGCGATTCCACCCTTTATCCTGTACCGACATGCCATTCCACTACCTCACCTTCCAACTTTTCCTAGGATCCTTATTAATCTTACTACACACACAACGGTTTCGAAACCAACTTGTTCCTGAGGAAGCTTATAAATATCTCTATGACCCCATAACTAGAAGAGGCCAAATCTCTCTATGACCCCATACCTAGAAGAGGCCAAATCTCTCTATGACCCCATACCTAGAAGAGGCTAGACCATGATATGCCAATGTTCCAAGAGCGCCCATCTCCAATCACCAACAAAACCTTTTCTTTATCCGATAATGGAATCTAAAGAGACCAAATCTCTCTATGACCCCATACCTAGAAGAGGCTAGACCATGATATGCCAACGTTCCAAGAGCGCCCATCTCCAATCACCAAAAAAACCTTTTCTTTATCCAATGAAGGAATCTGATAATAGGAAGGCAAACCCCTTAGTAGAGAGAGAAGGCCACCCCAGCAAATCCCTCCAACTTGTTAGAGAAATCTTGGTATGGCACTAACATTAGAACAAGACTTTTTCTCATTTGTTAGATAGTAGCATGACAGATATACCTCCATAAGTAGTGTTTAAAATTCAAAAAGTACAATTGTTGCAGATTTTATTCAAATTTCAAGACAAGAATTGGAAGAAGCTAGAAGAAGTGATTGATAATAGCAAATATCAAACCAAGATTCAAACAATTTATAAGAACATGATAATTACCTCTTCTCCTTGCTCCTGGTACATTTTTTCTTTAATGGTTACACATATGTTGTAAGTTGTTGGATCATCAAATTTAATTTGTAAGATGTCATTTAAATTTGCAGTGAAATCTGACCCAGAGCTATCAATTCCATATATAGAAACTATTCCCTATGTCACAAGCTACCCCCACCCGAATACCACAACCATCAACAAGACCTACAGTATTCAAATATATAATAGGATTCAAACATATACCAAATAAGATGTACCATGTATAAAACCATGTAAATACCAAGTAAGTATAAACTGAGTAATACAAACTCTAAGTTACCTGCATGACCTCGAAAATAACATTCGTTGCCCCTAACTACTTAGAAATCGAGAGGGAAGCCATTGCACAAGACTCACACACAAATAATAGTTTGTATTATTTAATAGACAAATGGAGGTTAAATATATAGCATGCAGATCACTGACTCCTAGCAATCTAGATCCTACGAAAGTGGATCTGATTAGCTAAAAATAGTAAACCTAGAAACTCACAGTTACAACAGTCATAGTTGAAACTCATAGTTACAACAGTTATAGTTAACCTAGAAACTCATAGTTAAAACAACTGTAAGCATTATCTCTAACATCCTCCCTTAATGCTTACATTACAAATATCACAATCACAAATTACAAAACATAACAAAAGGTTACAACAAAATTTTTGTCATGTCTGTCTCACTGGTCCTCATACGCAGTTATACCCATCTCTAAACTTCATAGACACGCTCTTTCTCTCCATCATCTTCGAGCTACCACTTCATACAACAAAAATACAACCGTTTTTGACCATCTTTGAAGTATCTATAGGATCAATGATTCTAAACTACCCCGAAGAATAGTCTCGATACTGAAATATTCAGTAATTGATCTTACAAAATGACCTTTTTACACACACTTACCAACACAATGATAACCCGTAACTGATTAGCTTGGAACACCGAAGTACAACAAGACCTTCCAACATTTAACAGAATTGCTGACATACTCAAACTAGTAATGCATTCTTATAGCATCGAAGCACTCAAGAACTACAAGATTGAATTACATCTGTAACATACCCACTACCAAGAATCAAAGTTTTTCGTTGATTTCTCAATAATGAGAATTCCCGAATCTTGTAGCAGAAAAAATGCCAATCCCCAATCCACAGGTCTTTCACTCACCTACTCGGCTCTCTGTACATAACCGTGGTCTTTCCTTAATAATAATTTTGGGTTTTCAGGGTTTCGTCCTTTCTTTTGTCGAGGGTTCCCATGCTCTCAATTCCCCGATCTCCGACGAGCTCTCTTCCAGACTTAGCCCCTCCTGGCTATGCCCTCTAGACCATATGACTGCTCTTATAAGACCACAACCTTATATCCTCCTATCGGGGTTTTGGTTTTCAAATTCCTGATGAGTTCCAACGTCCGTTAGCCCTCCAGGCTAGAGTCTTGGTCCACGTGACCTCTTCTATAGGACCATAGTCATATCACCTATTGGGGCTACGGGGTTTCCAAGGCCAAGGTGAAATCATCCTCAGGATTTGTGATCCCTCAAATCTTGACTCCCCGCTATGCTGATAGCTAGCAACTCTTGTCCATCGTTAGCTAAATCAATGGTCATGGTTGTCTAATGGATCAATGGTCCCTAATCTCCCTTGGGGTTCGGGGTTTCAAATGTCGAAGAACATTTGCCTATGGGATTGACGATCCCTCAAATCCTGATTCTCCACCCTGTTGACAACTGGCCCACACAAGGGCGCCTCCTTCCTAGTCTGCTGTGTTGACAGCTTGCTTCCACTCATCAGGGTTTCGAGCTTCGTGATTCCAAAATACATAAACAAATTGTCACCAGGATTCCCGATATCCCGATGACCCAAATGCCGATCATCAACTTCCTATCGGGACTTTCCCCGACGACGCTGATCGCTGCCACGCATCCTCCTCTGATGGGCGGTTTCGATTTATCTGGGATTTCGAGACTTGTGATGTCCCAATTCTCCCGGTCTCAGGAACTTTGAGTTCCCGATGCCGGATATCCTGACTCTTTATGGATTTATGACACATGTCTTCCCAAATGGACGACTCAGATTTTGCCGGGGTTTTTACTTCGGACTTCCCCGATCTCCTGTCCACGGGAATGTTGCTATCCTGACTCCCGATATTAAACCTCGAACTCCGCCACGTGTATCCTCAAACAGACGGTCCAAATATTTCTAGCATTTTGAGACTTGAAGTGTCTCGATTTTCTTGTCCTCGTGACTCCTGATTTCACGAACGCCGATATCCCGATGACCCCGAGATTTTTACCTCTGCCTATGAGAGTTTTAACTCCTACGCAACTCCTGACGGATCCGACGACTGTTGGGTATTTGGACCCAGATCTGGCGGTCCAGATTTCTCCTTCTACGCACACTCCAGAGACTAAACTCCGGGCATCTTCTCCCGATCCAATGGCTGATGGGTATCTTCTCAAGATCTGACCCACCACGCGCACTCTTCCACTACTTCGTGGATGTGGAAAGATCAATGGTCCAAATTTTCTCATGGACCTTGGGGGGGGGTCTACGATCCCGATTTCATCTCTATTTACGAAGATAGAGAGAAAAAAAAAGGGGCAAGGTATGTAACGCCCTTGTTACTTTCATCAATTTGACGGTCGTGAATGACCACAGACCTTCCAACGAGACCTCGTCTATCGATTCGTTACTCACCCCTACACTGCTACTTCAGAATTTTAAGACGATCATTCCTCCTCGTACAGGGTTGTTAAGCATGGCGCATTCAAGTCCTTTTTCCGGATTCTTGATGAACCTTTCCAAAGAAGGGAAAGTCTCTGTGAAGAGATCTATTTCGGGGCATCCCGGAATATAGATAAGGGTAAACAGCTTCCCGAGAATGGGTTGGAAGCCTAACTTAATTCAACCTAGGCATAATTAGATTCATTTTATCAACGAAATTCATGCATGGTTTCCTCTGTGATAAGCATATATCAATTCATTCATATCAAACACTGCACAAACATTTTTGCACTGAAATCATTCACAATTTCACAGTTCTATGAGCATATATATATATATATATATATATATCAGTATATAAATCTCAAGATGCAATATGTAAGACACTTATCAGAAATACCACTAGAAGTGGGTGTAACTACTGAGAGAGGTGCTCGTTTCCACCCAACCGTAGGCGTAGTGACTCCCGATGGATTTACCACTAGCCACCCTCGAGCTGAGACCACGATGTGGTTGAGACTGCGTCTCTCTGTCTGCCAGTGACCAGGAGCGAAGGTTGCAATCCTTCCTCTCTTCTATCACTCACTCTGCATAATGCCAGAGTTCCCCTCGCATCTGCCCCCCCAAAATCGCTTATGCCATATGCCTTATCCTCTTGCGAGGTTGCGTGTGGCACGATTACCCTCGCGCCAATCAGGCTTGACGGCTCTACGGACAGGCGGTTCACCATCCCATCCCTCATCAATCCGTCCGCCTACCAGTCTGCGAGACATTAATTTTGGGGCCAGCGAGCCGCTTTTGATTCTCCGGGCTAGTGGAGTCCAAATACGGTATAAATGATCGGTGGAAGTTAACGCCACCTTTTCAGGTGCCTTCCACCGCCATCGTGGTCTCCTTTCTGCACATCCCCTCTCAATAGTCCTGCAATAAAATAAAAATGTTATTCATATTCATTGACCTTTTCCTCAAGGTCCATTTACATCACATATTCATATTTATGAGTTTGCCATTTGTTCTTGGCCAGTCATATAAATTTACAAATCACAAACTTCACACCAAATAAAAACATTGAATACTACACACAGATCCAAGAACATTATAGACATCTTTTACTGTAAATTTCAGACCTGGCCCCATAATGAGACTGCCTATGATTCTCGGCAACTTCAACCTGGAAATGAATCTTAATAATTTGAGGCCTAAATACTAAACTCTGAAATCCCACAACTGTTGTGATCTCAATCAGAAAAGGAGATAGGATCTGGAATCAAAGATGACCACTAGCATATTATTGAAGTCCAGTTTGGCCAATTCCAAATATTTTGCGTTGTTAATGTATGGCATCATGCTCCTATCAATTATACATTAAAATATTTGAGATTTAGCATGCACAACAGCGATGACTCTCATGTGTAACATAAATTTCTCTCTCCGCTGGCAGGGACTCGATCAATACTTATCTCCACTTAGTAGCTACCAAAAGAAATGGCACATCAAATCGCAGGTCAGCACTCCTCACAAGACAAACAACAATACACACTCACAAAATAAATCTATTCTCACACTTCTACAGAAAATTTAGAAATTCAACACTCCCTAAGCTAAATATGTGCAGAGGATTTGCTCTCAGTCTCTCACATATTCCTGGCCCTCCCATGAAGGAGTCTAAGCCAAAACCAGCTCTGATACCAAGTTAGAAATCGAGAGGGAAGCCATTGCACAAGACTCACACACAAAGAATAGTTTGTATTATTTAATAGACAAATGGAGGTTACATATATAGCATGTAGATCACTGACTCCTAGCAATCTAGATCCTAAGAAATTGGATCTGATTAGCTAAAAATAGTAAACCTAGAAACTCAAAGTTACAACAGTCATAGTTGAAACTCACAGTTACAACAGTTATAGTTAACCTAGAAACTCACAGTTACAACAACTGTAAGCATTATCTCTAACATAACTTTCATTGTCCTTTATTTTGTTTCCCCTAACAATAGATACTTTCTTTTCCTTTTATCTTGTTTCCCTTCGAATGAATTCCTTGAGGTATTTTGCGAAGCACACCCCTTTGATTTCTTACTCTTCTGCACTCACTGGAATTTCTTATCAAATTGATTACCAGTCTACCTACTAATATATTCGGTTTCCTACATGAGTAGTTGGATGATGATAAACATCCAAGTCGTATCCGCCTATGCATCCGAAGGTTTCTCTTTTGAACCATGAACTAGTTTTGGGTCTATTCTTGATATCTCCTATGAACAGACTTCTTACTTGTACTGGCCAAGCCTTTTCTAACTCAGAGTTTAATCAGAGGCTATGAAAAGATTAGATAGAAGTCAACTCAGGTGACGGGATTTCTCCCTATGCCCATGCTTCTGGCTTAGTTGCTTCCTTTTGATTTTTCTACATCACTAAAACTCAACACTCGATAACTAGTCTTCATCTTTAGCTAGCATGACGATTGAATTTCAAGTTTGATGATTGTTTCTTTTCGTCCTCAGGCTCGCTATGCTCACCCTTCCCCATAACTTCAAGAAAGAAATAACCCATACTTACACATCACTTCTGAGATCTATAGGTGACGTCCCCCTTCCCTGATTGACAAAGAGTCAGGTTAATGAGATGGTCTCAAATATGTTGTGCAGCTACGTCGATTAGAAAAGGATGACACGCGTTGGTGAATTCATTAGCGTAAGCATGTTGGGGCTTATGGCATGGGAGGCCCGCAGTGGGCATATTTAGTTAAGAACATACAATACTTGAGACATGCACCCATGGGAGATATGGGGCCCTTTATGCATGTATTACATTTACCTCTAGATAATTCCAAGGGAAGGTGCCTAGGAGATGGACAATCACTTGTCCTTTGTTAGCCCGATGGAGAATGATGAGCATTGCATAGACGAGCGATTTTTCTCTGTTCTTGTTTTCCACCAAGAATGTTGGATTGTGACTCTCTGGTCGGGATTCTGTGATGTTGATATTCATGGAACATGACGTAATTGTTCTGTATTTATTGAAAATCATGGACTAGAGCAGTTGAAAGGATTGATTCTCGAGGTACTTTATGTATCTTACCTCGAATTTCATTTGACTCCCTTTGGACTGTGAAATGAAAATTCTGGCAGAAATTCTTTAAAATGTTTTTTTTATGGTTTTCCTTGTTTGAGGGGTGGGATGTTTTTGACCTCTTTTGCGATGGGTAAAAATGGGCTTGAGGGTAGAAATGTTTTCGACCCCTATATATTGGGAGATAATATGCGCTCGTTCTAAGTTTGTAGCCTGGGTCATCTTGGGGCTCCCAGCCTCCCTCTTTCCTTTTAAACTACAATAGTTGGTTTTGTTGGTGCTGGATATACTGGCACCGGGTCAATAGCTACCAGTGCTTCCCTGAATAAGCTTATGTTGTTCATTGAAAGCGGTGGAAAGTTGAAACATTTACATAACGAAGGGGTTTTGGCTTCTGACAGTAGATGCCGACAGATCCAGATGTTGTTCCTTCAGAAGATTATAAGATTCTAATTGCAGATATTGCTTGTACGAAAAGCATTCCTTCCTTCTTATGGTTGCGATGGCAGGTTGCTGGTATAGATCTGAATACATTTTTTTTTTGTTGATTGTGGGAATGACTATGGAATTGGAAAATTGCAGAATCCAACTTATCAATATAAAATAATAACAAATAATATATGGATACATTATCATAATTGTCATCTAAACACTTCTATTCCTGTGATTCAAGTTTGTTAAAAATATTGTTAACTATAATGTAACCTCAACAGGCTGACTGTACACTGCCAACTGTCCTGGCGAGCTTTACTTTCTATTCTTGATTTGCTTGAGCCTATTTAGCTCAACTATTTCCCTTTGCATAGTACTTCTTCATTAACTTCTTCATGTACTCATTTTGTACTCTTCTTCATATATTCTAATATACTATTTTTCTATTTTATTGTTTTCTCTCTGCATTTCTTACTTCACAATTTATCATGGTATTAGAGCTACAGTAGTAAGCCTCTTCACATAGGCTGGAGAGCAACACGATCCTCAAACAAGTGCAGAGCTTACACAAATCTTGAGAACATTCGACACAGACTTTTCACAAGGCTTGGAGAGTTGTCCGTCATACTCTCGAAAGATCCTCGCAGGAAACTTCCACGAGGAAGCAGACCGTCATGTGCTCAAAAGCGCAGCATCAGAAGCTCACGCGAGGTCGCAGAGCGTACTATGCTCGAAAGTTTCAAGGAGAAGAAACATGAGAAGGAAATAGAGACTAAGAAGGAAGAAATAGTAAAGATTATTGTTCAATTTTCAAAGAATCATCAAATATTCACGAAGAAGAGCTGCAGGAGGTGGGAACTCTTGAGGAATTCAAAGCATTTGTTCAAATTCGTGAAAGATAGTTGCAGAAAGAAGAAGTGTTTAAAGCATTTTGGAAATCGCTCAAATATGTCAAAGATTGCAGCAGAGAACAAAGAACTCATGAAATTATTTCAAATCTTTGAAAGATTCACGAATTTTTCTTCCATAGAAGAAAATCCTTGCAAAGGCAGTAAAGAACGCATCTCAGGTTCAGAGAACAACCATCGCGGCCGTAAGATTTTTCCTGCGAATAGATCCAAAGCAGAAATCCAGTTCAGAAGGGACGAAGAGAGCGCGGAAAAGGCAAAAGAATTTCAGCCATTAGATCTTGTGCAGAGGATCGACAGTCATTGAATCATCGAGAAATTGCACGAGGTTTAGTCCTCTAGAGTGCACAAGAGAAATTCAACTTGCAAATTCACGAAATCATCTAGACCATCCATCAAGAGACACGTGGCGAGATCTCGACATTTCGCTGACTCGCAAGGTGTAAAGGTCAGAAGACTGCCGTGAGAATTCACGAATCGCGAAATCACAAGTTATTCTGGACCGTTGAATTGAGATAGATCGTGAGCCGTCGATCTGATCCAATCGCAAAATTGGGGATCGGGCGTTGGACGAGCGACTGGGATTGCTCTCCAAAACCCTGATACGCGAAATCTCGACATCATAAATCGTGAAATCCCAAGAGGATTATGAGTCGTCCATCTCATAGGACAAGTGGCAACAGATCCAAGTGTTATCATTTAGGCATTTTGGAGTTCGGGATATCGAAGGTCTTGTTGACGAAAGGTCACGACACTCCACGGAGAAAGTCCCGAAATCTCGAAAAGATCACAGCCATCCATTCGTTCAGACACGTGGCAGAAATCGAGGAAACCGTCGGCATCTCAGCTACCGGGGTTTCAAGTAGACAGAGGATTTGGAGTCGCAAGTCGCGAAATCGCGAAACGACAAGGACCGTCCATCTTAAGGGGACACGTGGCAACAAGCTAGGCCTTCGGGGAAAGTCTTGAAAGGAAAGGGCCATCAACATTTCGGTAAATCAGAGATCGGGGAATCAAGGAGTCATAAGAGCTCGCTAACAGGGTTCGCGAAGTCGCGAAACCCAGAATCCTGAAATCCCGAAAGGATCTGGACCGTTAGATCATAGAAAGATCTGGAGCATTGAAATTGTCCAAAGGTGAAATTTCGGCATTTCGCATACGAGGAGTCCGAAGGACCTAGGATCGTCGCAACAAAACTGTCGAAGTCTCGAAACGCAAAATCCCGTAAAGGCGTTTGAATAAGCGCCAGGATACTTCGGATTTCGACGATTTGAGGGACAAAGAATCGGCAAAGGGCCATTCTAACCTTTAGGCATGTGGTCACATTGTTCGGAGACAAAGGGCCAATCTAAGGCTGTTAAGCCCTCTTCGGCGTTTCGACGATCGGAGGTTGGAGTGACAAGAGATCGGAGGACTCGTATAACGAAGTCCCAAAGACAGAATCGCGAAACCAAAACTCGCGAAGTTGAAACTCATGAAATCTCGAATTGCAGAGTTCTGAAGCCACTGCAAATTACACGCAGGAGACAGGTAAGTAAGATTTTTTTTTCTGTTTTCCTGAATTCTTTAAAAGATGGCGTCGTCTAGCAATTTAGGACCAACTCAGGGTCCGATTCTTCTTGGAAATAACTATGAGTTCTGGTCTCTTCAGATGAGATCCTTCTTGCAAGAACAAGAGTGCTGGGATCCAGTGAATCATGGATATGTGGAACCAGATCCAGCAGACTTGTCTGCCATGAATAATCAATAGAAAATTGCTCAGGCAATGCAAAGAAACAGAGAAAATAAAGCTAAATTTTGGATTCAAAATTCTGTGGATGACTCGATTTTCTCAAAAATCATAGGCGTTGGTACTTCAAAACAGGCCTGGGAAATCCTTAAATCTTCCTACCAAGGAAATGACAGGGTCAAAATAGTTAAATTGCAGACCTTGAGGATGCAATTCGAGACTCTAAGGATGACAGAGTCCGAAAATGTGGATCAGTTCATGACCAGAGTCATGGGCATCGTGAACCAGATCAGATTGACTGGTGAAGCTATCACTGATCAACGCATTGTTGTGAAAATCCTCAGAAGTTTACCAAAGAAATTCGAAATGTTTGTAACAGCAACCCTTGAATCCAAGGATCTGTCAAGTTTTTCAACAGATGGATTAATTGGTTCTCTGGTGACACATGAGACCAGACTGCATCTCACAAATGAGTCAATCTCCAATGCTTTCAAAACTCAATTCTCCTTCAGCAGAGGGAGAGGCAGAGGAAGAAGCAGAGGTCACCAAGGAAGAGGGAGAAATCAAAGTAACCCTCACTCCAGTGGAGGTAATAGACAATAGTATCCGAATCAAAATTTCCAAGGACAAAGACAACAACAACAAAATCAACAGCAGAATTTTCAGCCTCAAAGAGGCAGAGGGAGAAGATCAAATGAAAAATCAAGCATACAATGCTATTACTGCAAAAAGTATGGGCACTATGAATCTGAATGCAAGAAGAAGCAAGCAGATTAGCTCTCAGGCAGAGCACATGTGTCAAATCATACAGGAGAAACCTCATGAGGTATGTTTCTCTCATGCCACAAGACTGAAGAACAACCTAAAGATCTCTAGTTGCTGGACAGTGGATGCAGCAATCACATGACAGGTAACAAATATTTGCTTTCATGCATTGATTCTTCACTCTCATCTGATATTACACTTGGAAATGATTATTTAGTCAAAGTTCAAGGAAAAGGAACTGTTCCTATTCTTACTAAACAGAATGTAAAGAAAGACATAAACAATGTCTATCATGTTCCAGA